>BMAW01038561.1:335053-425290 GCA_019974015.1 Nephila pilipes | reverse complement strand
GAAGATATTTCTTTTATATTGAAGATATTTCTTTTATATTGAAGATAAATATTTTAAATATCTTTTTAAGTGTGGATTGTCCATTCTATTTCAATTCAGTTGTAAGGTTTTTAAAATTTTTTTATAGAACTAATTTAATACACTAAAGAAAAAATACTTTGTTAACTGTCTATTACTATTTTAATACAGTAATAGCTTAAAAAATGCATGAAATCGGAAATGCATATACATCAGATCTTGTTTGATATTTATTTGATATGAGAAAGTAAAGTGTTACTGTTTTTTTTAAATGAGCAGCAAAATTCTAATGTGAAAAGATCTTAAAGACCGATTATATATTTTTCATATTTTTTGTTCTTTTTCATGGATTTGAAATAAGTGAATTACATAAAACATCTTATTGAACAGTGTAAGGATGGGCGAAACATCAAAGCTAGCAATTTTCATAATACAATGCATAGGCAGAGAGCAAGTATAGTGAACCACTAGAGGGTGCTGTAATGGTATGAAATTTTCTTGCACATCGTCATTTCTTCCATGGATTGCAGGAGGCATGGCGATGTACAGTAATCAAGAAAAGACCATAGCCTAAAAAAACATGTAGCCTGTCTGTGGTTTTTTTTTTTTTTTGTATGACATGCAGGGTATTTTGAAACTCATGGGCAAAAATTTACAGGGGGATAGGAAACATCTAAACAAGAAATTTTCACCATACAATGCATTTCACTGACACTCGCATTTTCCTTTTCCTGATTACATGGCGACATACAATAATCTGGAAAAGGCCATGCCTCCTGAAATCCACGGTAGAAATTATGTGCAAGAAAACTCGTGTTTTATGCATTCCATTGCAGCGCCACCTAGCAGATCACTGCTTGCTCTAAAGCTGTGCATTGTGTGATGAAAATTGCTTGTTTAGATGTTTTATATCACCCCATAAAAATTTTGTCCATGAGTTTCAAAACAGCCTGTATAGTTTTTAATACTCCACATATTTTGTTATTTTTTATAAAAATATGTAATAATAAGTAAATCATTAGCATTTTAAAAGAGTATAATCTATTAATGTAAAATTATGAATGTAAGCATAAAAATTGCCTCATAATTCATCCTACATTTGAGTTCAAAATTCAGTTTATCAATTTTTTAAACTTTTATAATGTAGATGTTACCAATTAGTAATCATAACTAACTGCAGAAATATGAGAGGTTGGATATCAACAACTGGACTTTTAAAATAATCGCAACACTATATTAACTAAAAAAAATTTCAGCTCGTTCATGTTGGTGTGTACTACCAGTGGCTCATACTTAGATGTCCCATCAATCAGCACATATCACTGGTGGCTTGTAATAATATTTCATCAAGTGATACAAACATGAATAATTTAGTTCTTTTAGCAACTTAAAAAAGTTTCCATATAATTGGAAATTAAAATGATGGAAATTTAACGTACATTAATTGAAAAAGTAGAATATAACTCAATATTATAAATGTAATGTATATAATAAATTTAATAGCATAAGCACATAACAATTCAAGTTATAAATCTGGTTTAAGTTTGTTACAATATGTTCATTTTGCTAAAAAAATGGTTTGTCTGAATATTTACAATATGTAATACTACATGACCACAATATGTTGCCACATGACAGCAATAGTGCTAAAAATTAAAGAGCAGCAATGGTTATTATTGCAGTAAAATTTAATATTTCACTTGTGAGTTTAGTGCCACTCGATAGAGCAAAGTATTCTTATATTAGTTCACCATGGAAGAGAAATATTAATTGCATTGCTGGCATGAACATGTTAAAATTTTTTTTAAAATTAAACAAGTCATATAATCTGGTGATATGACTGTCTAAAAGCAGGAAGCGGAAATTGAGGATGAAGCTATTCTTGATATAATTGCAGAGAGAGAGAGAAGAAGAATTTACTTCTTTACAACTATTCACTGACATTTGATTGGTTTGTTTCTCCTCTTCTTCTGACTCGCATTCACGGTGGTCAGCATACAAGGATTGCAAGACACCACAATATGATCAGAACTGAAGATATAGTTTCGGAGTGTGTTCGAAATTTTTGGACTTCCTGAAATCTCTCGCAGCTTGGTGTAATAGCATTACACTTCACTAAGAAGATAGCATTCATGGTGCATATTAGTTATAGTAATCTTATGAATTGAAACCAATATTGGTAATATATTTTATTTCAAATATACTGTCATCACTTGGTATAACAATTCATTAAAAAAAGTATGTTGCCAATTAATTATGAGAAATAAAAGTATAAATGTAATGAAAGTGTTTTTTTTATATATATAATTCATTCATTTCTTACCTCAGAAAACCATATTTGAAATAACTGATTTTTTCTGGTATTAAAATGTCGATATTTTTATGTGAATATCCTATATTTGAGATATTAACAAACATTTTTAGAATATTATTTTTATGTGTATTTTAATTTTCGTTAAAAAGTACTTGAATATAATTCCTCCCGATTTTTTCTTTCTTTTTTCATTTTATAATTATTTTTAGTTTTTAATTCTTATAATAAATGGCTTTTTTTTCCATCTATAGATAAAGCATTTATTAATTTTTTAATCTTTCCATATAGTTAACTGGGGGGAAAGGGGGAATATTGTTACATTTGTTACACACTCTTTGAAAATGAATTCTGACATAATTCATTACTTTGATTAATCTGTTTGACATTTCCTTCAAAATGATGGAAAGAGAAGTATTTCCTTTTTTTCCTTTCATATTCATAACTGCATTAAAAAATGCAGCATAATGCTTCTGTCAGATGAGTAAATTATATTGAGAGAAATTGATATAATATTATTAAATACAATTATAATAGACCACAAGGAAGAATTTATTTCCCATTCTGAATTCCATTAATTCTCAAAAAAGTTTCCACTTCTTCCAAAAGACCTCTTCTCAACCCACCAACCAATCACAATTCACTCTCTGGGTCCCTCAAAGAAACCTAGAAAAGTTTCTTTCCACTTCTCTACATCCAAACTTAAACTAGAGTTGCTGTCTCCTGATTGGACGAACGCATTTCACCCTGTACTCCCCCATCTCTGATACGTAAAATTCGTAATTTTCGCTTGATTTAAGCTTTCACTTTAATTTTTATAAACTTTTTCAAATATTCTTTAATTTATCTTCGTTTACCAAAAATTTAAATGGTTAAAACCTCTTAATTGCATTGGGCACTTGAAGTTATGTTATTAAGCTCAAATATATCAGAACAGGAGATTAAAACCCAACAGGGGTAGGCACTCCATAACTAGTCACTACGTACCAGGGTGAGAAACCTTCGCTTCCTTTTATCACTGAAATGTGATGTAACCCTCAAGCAAAGACTGTATTCTTCTATGGAATGGTGGTATAGAAAACTATTTTGTATCATTAAGTCTATTTGAAAATAAACTTTTATCTGAAAGTGATGAAAATTTTGATGGCAAGCATTTCTAAAGTGTTATTGATGATACAAAAATTGTCGACAAGTCAAAAGATGTGCAGTAACTCTCTTCAACAATAACGCTAAATATAAAAACGCCTTAATAACTTGTCCGAGAGTGGCATCTCATTTAGCCTGGTTGGTAAAGACACACACACACACAAAATCGACTTGTCACCTTTTCTTCGGATTCAATGAACCAGGTTCGATACTCCGTCATCAACTGACTCACCCGCCACTGGATTGGAAACCACTAACGCCGAAGTGGTGATTCAGGACTTGAACACTAGATGACAGCATGGCCTAGAGAAAGTGGTTCCTTAGTTTAGTTTTTAATTAACGACGCACTAGAAGCAACACGATGGCTATTGGCGACGGACCTCGTAATTTTGAACCATGGTCAAGTGACGAAGACAACACCTGAGCTGGCACACCCTCTCCTAACATCCACACCACACCAATGGGAGGACTTTGGACCCCGACAGATTTAACGTGCATCAGCCCCGCCTACACGGCGGGATTTTGGTGGCATAGGATCGAACCCGCGACTATACGAAAACCGCCGGCCGCTGGTCCTCGACCTTGACCACTAGGCTACCGCGACCCGGTTCTGGAGCGGGAGTTTGCTGCGGCTCTCTTCAACAACAACGTTAGATGCTAAAGCACTTTAATAACAAGCCAGATAGAGATTTCTTTTTCAGTCTGGTAAAGGCGCAATAAAAATCTACTGGTCAACTTTTCTTTGGATTTACTGGACCAGGGTCGATACACCGCTGGCAGCCAAGGTCAACTACTATCTCCCCCTCCACGGAGTCGAAAACCACCAGATGCGGAAGATGAATCCGAAATAATCCACATATACACATAGACTGTAAGCAGGTAATGTTTGGAATGCTCTCCAGAACAAATTCGTAGAGCCGTATGGTGTTCAGCTTATATAAAATTCATTTTCTGGCTGAGCCGTATACCACACAACCATAATCTAATTTGGAGCAGACGAGAGGAAGATAAATATATTTCAAGCACGTGCGATCATGAAGTATGCGGTAAAATTTTCAAATGTTTACTGCTTTTTTCACAACGATTGCGAAGTTGTAAAATATGAGAGCGAAAAGTTAGTTTCTTGTCGTAAATTAGTCTTAAAAATTTATTCTCGGCTTCTCAGGTAATTAGAATATAGTTCCAATAAATTTCTAGATCAGGATGAAATCTCTTTTGTCTACAGAAATACACTCAAACAGATTTTGTCAGAGAGAAGCAGAAGTCATTTTCATTTGTCCATTTTGTTTCTCTCAATGATATTCATCTTTCCCAATGCATGAAATCTACAGGTCGTCAACCTAAACAAAAGCTTTGACAGATGGTCGGATATTTGAAATGATGTTATTAATTATTATTATGAATAATGTAACACTTAAAACACTTCCTTGCGGTATACCTTCTGAATTAAATCGTCCGATAAGGTCGAGTCTACCTGTACTCTAAAAAACGTTGAATAAAAATGGGCAGATTACCAGTTAAGTTGTAATCATAAATCTTAGAGAATTCTTTATCTCCATGCACGATCATAGACCTTCTAAATGTCGGGAAAAAAAAATAGAAACAAGATGTTTATTTTGCCACGAAAGTATCTCTTACCCGTGTCTTCAAAGTGACTTAACTATCCACAATAGATATGTTTCGTCGGAAACCGCTTTGGAATGGTGAAAAAATTGCATTGTGAAAAAAAAGGATTAAAAATTGATTGACTAAGAGGTTGAGTAGAGAGTGTTTTAGTTTGTTATTAACGTCGCACTAGAAGCAACACGAGGGCTATTAGCGACGGACCTCGTCATTTTGAGCCACGGTCAAGTGACGAGGACGACACCTGAGCTACCCCCCTCTCCTAACATCCACACCACGAAATTGGGAGGACTTTGGGGCCCGACAGATTTAACGTGCATCAGCCTCGGCTACACGGAGGGTCTTCGGTGGCCAATGATCGAACCCACGACTGAACGAAAACCGCCGGCCGCGAGTCCACGTTTACTTTTTTTAGTTTAGTTTTTTATTAACGTCGCACTAGAAGCAACACGAGGGCTATTGGCAACGGACCTCGTAATTTTGAACCACGGTCGAGGACGACACCTGAGCTGGCACCCCCTCTCCTAACATCCACACCACGCCAACGGGAGGTCCACGACTTTGACCACTAGGCTACCGCGATTTAAAAGTGACCCACCTAAAACAATAGCCCCTTAGGTGGTTAAGAAAATGTCTGCCTCTCAGCTATCTAAAAATTCTGAATGTTATTTATTTTCAATCGTATCTTGATTCTTGTTTACATATAATTTAAGGTAATACATAAATCGATAAGTAAATAAAATACTTAATTTTTATATTCGTTTCAATGCAATCCAATAAAAAAAAATTGGGGCAAATTTGTTAAGACATATTTTGGAAAATTGAGATTATTAGTGGTGAAAGCAGGTATTAGACATATATTGCGTACATTTTATTTTAATCCAATAAAAAAAAAATCAGGAGGTATTTATTACGACGCATTTTTGAAAATTTAGTTACTGGTGACACAGACATAAAAATGTTTGCCAAAAACAAGATAAATTTTTGTAAAGTGGTCAAGTACGGCACTTTTGGTTTAACTAAAATAATAGCCCCTTGGGTGGCTAATAAAGCTCTGTTGATTAGAGGGTCACAGAATGTGCGATTGGATTCTGTTAAAGTATTTTCTTACGAACACGAGAGGACTACCTGCAACATTTCTTTTACGAAGGAAAAGAGACATTTGCAGGGATTTCATCAGTTGGCCAAGAAACGTTCAAGCAATAATCCCTTAACCTTGGCCACGGATTTGGCAACAAAAATATTTCTAGAAAACGATGGGATCTAGTCGATATCTCCACTGGGTAGAAAATTACGGCCTTTTAGTAAATTTCCCTATAACGTCACACCTGGCGGAGGCGCCAATAAATAGCGAAGATATGCGAGGCCGAAGAGAGCAATCGTTGGCTTAGTGGATCTGCCGAAGTGTTATCGGTAGCGTAGTCGAGTGAATCTGCCGGAAGCAGCCTGTAATCTGTCGGGAACCATTGAGGAATGACTTCGAAGTGCAGAGTATTATTGCGAAGATTTGTTCGCAGTGCGAATTAATAAGCCGAGAGCTGAAGGATGCTGATATAACTGACTGTCGTTACATGTTCTGTTTTTTGATATCGCTAATCTGTATAAGTCCTTATCTGTATGTTCTTATTAGTGTTACTGTCGAAGCTCTTCCTGTGTCATCTTAATATTTATGAAAAAACCGTCTTTTGCAACTATCCTCCGTGTTGGACTGATTTCACTCGTTATACACCTAAGCACGATAGAATCTTTGTTAAGATATCTTCCTCTTCCTCACTATCTGACGCCTCTTCTATTAGAACGTCTTTAAAAAATCATCCTCTGATCTTGTTCTTATAAGTGATTGACCATTATCAGTTGTTAACCACATTTCAACAAAACCATGCGTTGGAAATAAATTATTTGGATACATCCAGGAGGCGCCTTGTTTCGTGTAACAGGTCAATTGAAAAGTTCCCGGCCTGACACATAGATGGCGCTACTAGAATTAAATCCATATGATTTTTAGTTAGCCCTAACCCTCAAAAGATGCGTGTATAAATTTGACAGCTGTCGGATCATTAGTTTGTGAATTATAGCATTTTGAGTGAAGCAACTTTTGTTATTGTGAAAAAAATGGATAAAAAGGAATTTTGCGTGTTGATAAAATATTGCTTTTTGAAGGGAAAAAATACAGTTGAAGCAAAAACTTGGCTTGATGCCGAGTTTCCAGACACTGCCCCAGGAAAATCAACCATCAAGGATTGGTATGCTAAGTTTAGATGTGGTGAAATGTGCACCGAAGACGGTGGACGCTCGAAAGAGGTTGTTACCGACGAAAACATTAAAAAAATCCACAAAATGATTTTGAATGACCGTAAATTGAAATTGAATGAAATAGCAGACACTTTAAAGATATCAACTGAACGTGTACATCATATCATTCACGAATATTTGGGTATGAGAAAGCTCTGTGCAAAGTGGGTGCCGCGCGAGCTCACTTTTGACCAAAAACAACGACGAGTTGATGATTCGGAGCAGTGTTTGAAGAGGATCGAGCGTAATAAACCCGAGTTTTTGCGTCGATATGTGACAATGGATGAAACATGGCTCCATCATTTCACTCCGAAGTCCAATCGACAGTCATCCGAGTGGACTGCACACGATGAACCCGTTCCAAAGCATGGGAAAACGCAACAGTCGGCTGGCAAGGTGATGATGTCTGTATTTTGGGATGCGCTTGGAATAATTTTCATTGACTACCTTGAAAAAGGAAGTACCATCAACAGCGACTATTACATAGCGTTAATGGACCGTTTGAAGGACGAAATCGCCGAAAAATGGCCGCATTTGAAGAAAAAGAAAGTGCTGCTTCACCAAGACAATGCACCGTGTCACAAGTCAGTGAAAACGATGGCAAAAATGCATTAATTGGGCTTCGAATTGCTTCCTCATCCACCGTATTCTCCAAATCTGGCCCCCCAGCGACCATTTCCTTTTCTCAGATCTCAAAAGAATGCTCGCTGGGAAGAAAATTTCGTCGAATGAAGAGGTGATCGCCGAAACTGAGGCCTTTTTTGAAGCAAAGGACACATCGTACTACAAAAATGGTATCGAAAAGTTGGAGGGTCGCTATAACCAGTGTATCACCCTTGAAGGGAATTATGTTGAATAAAAAAAATGTGTTTTACTATGGTAGGCCGGGTACTTTTCAATTGACCTGTTAAGTGAGGGCGCACGGGTTCATGGGCAATATTTCAGTGTACATTTGGATCTGGACTGTGTAAGGCGGGTTCTCCTTTGTTTTGATGTATGTTTTCCTGACCGCTAAAGCGGGTTAAGTCAAAGTATAGGCTGTTTGGAAGCTTTGTATATTTTGTAATTAGTGTAATTATTTGTTAGCGTATAATTGGCGCGCAGAGACTGTAAATAAAAACAATAGAAAAGTAATTGCTATTCCTATTTTCTGTGGTGGATTATTAGTCTTCAACACCATGTAATTTTTATAAATCCTAAGATTTGACTATTACAAAATGGTTGAAGTCACAGTTGATTTCACTGACTGCGAAATCTTGAAAATAGTTTTACATAGTACAACAAACTGTAAAATTTTACTTTCCGAGAAATGATAATTCATATACATGAAATAGAAAGATATTTAAGTCTGTTCTTAACTGGAAGTCGTGACCTCACTGAACAAGAGATTAGCTTGGATTTCAAAAAATAAATAAATAAATAATAATAATAAAAGAAGGGGAAAATCATGACGCCACAATGTCCAGGAGGATATCACACTAGGAGGGATATGGTTATAGAGGGGGTCGCGTATAAAGCAGATTAAGAAATATTATAAAAACCGTGTGTTGTGAGGGCCCGACTTTATTGCCATTTTATTAGCCACCCAAGGGGCTATTGTTTTAATTGGATCACTTTTCGCGTACCAGATCATTTTTCAATTTTTCTCGTTTGCTTTAATTTTAGTTACATTTAAGCTTAAATATATTTATTAAATTTAATAATTTATCGCTTGCTTTAATTTTAATTACATTTCTCTTAAATATATTCAATTTAATAATTTATTGTTTAATTTAATTTTTATATCGAAATAATTATTATTAATTTTTCGATATTTCATCGCTTACTTTAATTCTTAAATTTAATTGTGAGTAATTTAATAATAATTATAAAAAAAAGCGCACCTAGGGTGGTTAAATCCGTTCTTTGCAAAACTTTGCACAAAACTTTTTTTACTTTGTTTCCTCCCCCCCCTTTGTATTTGTTTCAGCTATTTAGTTAAAATATAACAGTTTTATTACAGTGAGTTTATAATTCAATTTCATTAGAAAACACAAAATAATACAAAAAAGGAGGCATTTAAAAAGTTTTATTTAAAAGTTGATTTGTAATTTAACAAACCAAAAGAACATTTTTTTTTTGTCTGCCGTTTTAGGCATCAGAGAGACAATACATTTCTGTGAAGTTCAACAAAAAAAATTTTTCACTTTCACTTTTTTTTTATTGCTGATAATTCTGTCATCGAAGAGCAAGAAATTAGCGTTTGATCCCTTTAGAACAGTATCACAAGAAGTATTCTAATAAGAACATCGTAGTTGTGTTTTTAGTAATAACAATACTGAAGTAACTTGACAAGTGATCTAAAATGGACAAATGCTATATAACACTCAAAAAATGTTTTTCTTTTCGCTATCTATTGCAAATTATGCTAAACACTGGGAAGAAAGAGTTCTCTAGAATTTTATTTTTGAATCCTTCTAAGAGAAATGTAACCTAAAAGCAACTCAAAAAATGAATAACACTCTTTTAAATTCAATCACAATAAACTATTCGTTGGCGTCTTACAGTTCCAGAAATTGCTTAATTTAAATAGCTTAACTATCACATAATTAAATGATTTTTTCACACTGACAAAGTTTGAAACTAGATATAAATATGATAAATGAAGATACATATATTTTTTTTTTACTGAAGATTTATCAAATTTGTGATTTTCGATAAAAATAGAACTCAGTACGTCGCCAAAGTGTGACGGCAAGCCATTTCAGTTTATTTCCAACTGATGCGGGTTTGGCGACTTTTCTTTGGTACCATCATGGTACCACCAAACGGTCTCAGCGATTTTTTTGGTATCACTAGATGATCTTGGCGACTTTTGGTACCCTCACTGTGTCACCAAATGATCTAAGCAGCTTTCTGTACCATCATAGTATCACCCAGTGACCTGAGTGGCTTTTGGTATCATCAAATGGCTTTGGCGATTTTTGGTACCGTTATGATATCACCAAGTAATGTTGACGACTTTTACGACCTCCATGGCATTATTATATGGCGACGTCTCGAGATCTAAATCTTTGTGAAGAATTTCAGTAGATTTTGATGATTTTTATTTAATTACTAAAATGAAACAATATGTATATATATATATTCTTTTTTTTTTTTTACACAAACCATGAAGATTTCACTATGAGTATTGCTTTTGGAACAGTTCTTGCAGGAGAGTGTTTTTATTTACGTACTCATCTTGCATCTTCTTGCATACATTGTAGCCTATAGGAGAGTGATTGTCTCTATTTTTTTTTTTTACTTAATTCGCTCCATTTCAAAATAGTCTCTAGCATACCCATACGGGAATGTGCAATCATATCACAGACTCTTAGCTGCAAAGTATGCATGCGTTGTAAGCAGTTTGTCATATCATACTCGAAGAAACATAGTCGCGTGGAAATATCCGTGGAAACCCCAAGCTCTGTAAAAAAATCTGTGCGGTATCGCAGCTCATCAGAATATAATTATTTATTTTTTCGTCACCTCACACAAACTGAAAGAAATTGTCCAACGACACTCATCCTCACAAGCATTCATCCCCACATATTGGTTTATCAAATGGTACCAAAATCCATACTCAAAATACACAGACGTATTGCATCTGGATGTGTCCATTTATACATTTAAGCACATGAAAAAACTGCTGGCGAAGAAGACCAACAGTTTATATACATAAAAACTACAAGGCCAATGACGCCCAGATTCTTAACAATATAAAGATTTAATTAATTAATTTAATTATTCGATGGGGGGCCTTAGACGACGCTCTCCTGGTCGTCACTCAAGACGTCATGGTTGTCGTCCCGCACTACTTCGGAAGCGCCGGCCTGAGCCTTGTCCTTGGACAGCCTCGCGGCCACGGGGA
This sequence comes from Nephila pilipes, assembly GCA_019974015.1. NCBI lineage: Eukaryota > Metazoa > Arthropoda > Arachnida > Araneae > Nephilidae > Nephila > Nephila pilipes. The sequence goes on along the minus strand of BMAW01038561.1, from coordinate 414,008 downwards.
CCAAGAAACTGATCATGGCAGAGACGACGAGGAGAACCCCAGCAATGAAGAAGGGAAGGTCGTAGCTGCCGGTCATGTCGTAAATCGATCCTAGAAGATACAAAAGAGCAATTTTAAGTTTCCATGGAATTCGATTTTAAGTATCATATAACAAATATATTACGGCAATTTATCACGAATGCGCGTCACTTATTTTCAAATAAGTTCCAACATGTTTATTTCATGAGGTAGAGATTCTCAAACTTTCTTCTAGATCATAGATTTCCAATATTTTTGATCTACCACTTCTTTCTTGAAAAAAAAATATTTATCACCCCTTTTCAGTGAAAAAACGCACCGACTCCAGTTTTTCATATCAATAATGTAGCTGTGAGTTTTCATGCCTTCAATCCATATTAAAAAATACTTCCAAAAATAATTAAAAAAAAGATAGTAACAGAAATAGTCTCTTATCCACTCTTTCAAATGCCTTTTATTTCATGCAATTGAAATCAATACTACAGCTTTGAGAAGAAAAGTATGAAACTCCGTAGAATTAACAATATGCTGAGAAATTCGTTAGGGCACGGCGGCAGGAGCCTTAATCTTGTCATCCAAACTTTAAAATAGAAGCTTTGTTGAACGTGCCGAAATATAAGCCCACGCACGGTGATGAACAGCGCACACCGTGACTCGTATAAATTCAAGCGAAAACGTTATTGATACGCGAGCTATAGCGTATCAATGCCTGCTTTAACATAGATTGATCTTGCTGAAAAGTTTTCTAGAACTATTTGCTGAAATATGCGTTCGATGATTTTAAGAATTAATCAAGTTTTTCAGCATGCTCTTGTGAGTATTGTCCAGGGGATAGAACAGCTGTACATTAATCAATCCTTAAATTAGCCCTAGTTAGTCTCTTTAAAGGTCACCGGAGGGAGGTACCAATCCCATTAGGAACCACTGCTCTTGACATGCCTCTCGAGTAGTAATCCCGTTCTAATGTACCTCTAAATAAATTTTCCCCTAACAATGAATTTCAGAAAATTTATTTTCACGAGAGTGATGACTCCTTTCCCCAATTCCACATCCGGAGACGTTCGCCGAGAGAATAGCCGAAGATATTATCCCCTTTCCCCCATCCGGAGTTGTAAATATAATCGTGTAAGTGTCCAGACGATGAACACCCTTCCGAGAGAGCGTTGGCGGGAAAAAGGAGAACAACATGCCAGACGAGATATAAGCAGATCGAGACAGGAAGCTTAGAAAACAGCCAAACACTTGGAGTGTCTGACGGAAGAAAGGGATAAAAACCACATTTCCCGGAGATTTTCACCGCTAATTTGTTCTTCTCGGTACCCTCCATTGTAAAGCACTCTGCAATATTTAATAATAAGTATAATTAAGTTCAATTACTAAAAATGCGTTATTTAATAGCGGTACACAGTTCTTACGTATATGAGTAAGAACTGTGCATCAGATTTATTCAAATTTAGCACCTCCCCATCTAGGAAAACCTTGGAAATCATTCTGTTCTAGGCTAAATCACTGGTTTAACATTTCCGTTTAATTAATTCAAAATGGTCATCATCCCCTTTCTTACAAAACCTAAACGGGAGTTCCGAAGTTTTTCCTGAATTTCCGAGATGGGAAATTCGATTATTATTATAATAAGTGAAATATATGAACGGAATTTTCAGGCCTTTTAGGTACTGTGTTGCCATTTTTTTTTTCTTATATTTTCGTGTACATCCGGGGAATCTTGTGGTTTTAAAAATCTAGTTACGTCACTAACGTGCCTATAAAAATATCGTCTGCACATTAAATAATTTCATTATATCTCATTATTATTTGTCATTAGAATTTGGATACAGGTATCTGGCAAAGAACATTTTTGCTCTTTTTTATAGTTTTAGAATTAATTTAGTTGTGAGCTTGATAAATCGATTGTTCATTAAAGTGGCAATTAGAAGCCAAACCAAAGCTACTGGCGATGGACCTCGTAATTTTGAACAACAGTCAAATGATGATTGAGTTGACACCCACCTCTCTTCATAAATATTCCGATAAACGTTTATTAAGTGTTCACACAAAAACAGGGAGGGAATTCTTAAAGAACAATAATTTCCGTACATAAGCCAAGGCATTTTGGAGCTTTTTCTCAGCTAAATTACAGGATTCGGTCTATATATAGAACCACCAATTCGAAAGAAACGTGGCTATTTTTCCGTTAGCCGCGAGCAAGCTCTGAATTGCCAAATATAGCACGTTTTTAACTCTAGTTTTATGCATCAGATTTATAAGGAAAATAATTCAAAATAATATTAACACAATTCTTCAATGGGAAAATATGAATAAATAAATGAAAATTTTCAATAATTATGTTTTATTTTCGAAAGCGGTTCTGTATTCAATTTGCTGAATCATCACCAAAACGAAAAATCTGACGTTGGCGAAATTTGTACTCGGTTAACGGAAAACTACCAAAACGTGCGCTCGAAATAGTTATAGAATACCGCAGATTATGTGCAAATAAAAAAATAACGGAAAAGAGGAATATTACTTTAACCTCCGAACAACTCAATGTGACATTGTGTTATCTAAAGTAGGGTTACTCTAGGATCTTCATTGGTGTCTAGAGTTTTACTTTACAATGATTTGACTGGAAAACATTAAATCCATCAAACTTTCATGGCAACATTTTCGCTCTCTTGGCGCCATATCAGAACGTTAAGAACTTTTTTTTTTTCTTTTTCATTTCGGCTAATAAACGGGTTTTGAATTTTGTATAGATTCTTGAAAAATAAGGTCTCTCGGCTTATGCACGGATCAGTTTACATACGGAAACTATTCTAGAGTTATCTCCTAATCCATTTGCTACTTTCCACTGGAAATGTTAAGTATGACAAGCATATATCTTTTGTTGTAAATATGTTATGATCTATATTACAAAAACTAATTTAGATATAAATTATTTATTAAATAGCTATACTATATCCGTTTATTTTAACAGAATCTGTTGAATCAGAGCTTACTTTTAATGTTTTCCGAATCACTGGAAACCGAGCATTTGAATAAATATGTCGCAATAAGTGAGTGAGTGTAAAGTTTATTGGCGCAAGAAGCCATATATGGGTATGCTGCGCCAAACAAGATGTAACTGTGGTCTAGACGGGAAAAAAATAAAAAAAGACAAAAATTGGTTGACAAGAAGGAGGGTCGAAAATAGAGAAGGATCGCTAGGGTAACCCGGGAGTGCGTCATCCGTATTTACCAAAGACATTAAACCTCATGGGAAAGAAAAAGATCACTAAGGTGCCTCGGGGTCATGATGCCCGTATTTACCTGAAGAAGGCAAGTCCCTGAGGTCATGACGCAATAAGAAGACAATAATTTCTTTTGGGTGTCAATTGTTTTCTTCATCAGACGTGTGGTACACATCTCGGAGCGTTGTTCAAAATAGTATTGTTACTTAAATTTAAATAACACCGGTAAAAAATGAGTTTTTTAAAACGTTTTTCTGAATTTCACTTGGTGTGTGTGTGTGTCATCAAATTTTCGATCGTTAATTTAACCAACTTCCCATCAAGCTAGAGCTTTGAAATTTTGGGAATCGTTCGTACTCGCCTAACAATGCAATATTTAGACATTTGCGACAAGTTTTAACTAATATTTTCTTTAATAATGCAGTTTAGCCCAAACACTTGGCGCGATTTCAAAAATTGGCACCAAACTTGGCGATTTTTTTTTTTTTTTTGCTGAGCGTTAAATCCGTGAAACGGAACAGGGTAGCCACATTTGGCAAAATACTGCCAAATAATTCTTGTCGCCAAGGATAAAACTTTCCTGAATTCTGGTTCCCATTTTTTTTAATAGAATGACTTACAAACTTTCAAATGCATGTTTTGATTTTATGAGTATTATGAATTTCTTAATATGCTCACAAATGTATCTTTTTAAGTAAATTTTAAAGTTAAAAATAACTAACAGTTTTAACTAATATTTCAATAATTTTCTTTAATAAACTTTGCTACCATATAAAAACGTTATTTTTAAAAACGTTGGTTTTTATATCGAATTATTGAACATGAGTTTTCTTTCACGCTTCAAACTTTGCGTAACATAATTTTTTATACCTTGAATTTTACGAGCAAAGGGAACATTGAGTCAATTTGAGTTTATTCAATAATTAGTTTTAGTAATTTATTTTATTATTTGAGGCTTATTAAATTTATCATCTAAAATAAATACGTGTAAATTTTTTTTTAATCTCAAATAAGCATTGTAAAGTGAACGAATATTGACTTACAAAAGAAGTAAAAGAATTCAAAATGCATTAAAAATTGACGACACATTTTAAAACCAAATACACAATGTGAGTGGGTTTCATTGTATACATCCATTTGTAACATTTGTTACAAAAAAATTATTTTTCATTAATTTTTTAACAAAATAATTAACAAAAGAGTTTAAGCAATGACTCCCTTCAACTTGGCGACCATTTGGCGACTTGGGAAGAAACTTGGCGTACAATATAATTCTTTAAATAATTAGTTTTAATCAATTAATTTTTATTAATTATAATTAAATCATCGTATTGTCATCCAAAACAATTCGTGTATGGAAAATTTCAGCTCAATTGAGCGCCTTAAAATGTGAGAAAAAAGCTTTCAAAGTTTTGACTCAGACATACAATGCGAGTTAAAGAAAATCCATTAAAAATATTAAGCAAACGACAGATATGCTAAAAAAACACTTCTGTTGAGTGCAACATAACATGTAATGAAACAAATTTTTTTTCATCCCATGTTACTAAAATTTATATCAAAACAAATATTTCCAAGTATAAAATAATTGTTACGACTTATTTCAAAAAACAAAGAGTTAATTGATAGATTGTCTATTAACATCACACTTGGACGCTACACCAGGCTTTTCCGACAAACCTCGTAATTTTGAAACTCGGTCAAGTGACGAGGCCGACACACCTGAGCTGGTACTTCCATCTCCAAACTTTCACACAACGCCAACGGGAGAACTTGAGCCTCGATAGATTTAAACAGCCTCCATTATACGGTAGGTCTTAAGTGGAATCATGATTCAAACCTAAGACTGGACGAAAACAATGTCGGCAACAAGCTCGCAATCATAACTACTAGGCTACAGCGGTCCCAAGATAAAATGATTGGACTTTGGTACTTAGTTCCATTGCAGTAGCGAGTAAGTGACAATAGAGTTTTATGGCGCAAGAGCCAGATGCGGCAAAACTGCGCCAAACATTTGTGTAGAATGCCATAATTTATTTATTTTAAATCACATTAATTTTAAATAGAGTGAATCAAAGATCCAAGATGTCTATTGAAGTAATTTGCACCTGCCTGCTACACAATCTCGCGTACGAATACCATGATATCACTAATGGAATTGCCCAAGTGGCTGTCTTCACATTTATATTTGGAAAACAGTCCCATAAATGTAAGAGGGGCTAGTAGAATCGAAAACTAACTCGCATCCTAGACGAAGTGTCTGCAGTATCGTTGCCTGCGAAGCTACAAGAGAATATATCTATTGTGGATGAATCTCTCCCAACAAAGAAACTTAAAATACAACTTTTGTACTGTCTCGCACTCCGCGACAATTAGAAAAATGCTGATTGGAGCATTGGCTGTCATTTCCAATTAAGATTTTTTTTCATTCATGCCGATTTCTGTTTCCAGCATTCGTTACATTATCAAGGAAAGAACCCATTCTTAAATCTCAGCGTAATTCGTCACATTTGGCTACTTTTGGCGATGTGAAGGCGTCACAGATAATGCAGAAACATCAACAAATCAAAAACGTTACTTTGGTTTTGCTTACCAGCTATTGGTGGCCCCAACATGCAAGATCCGCCTCTGAAGAGACTGAGAAGTCCAAACGCATTGGTTAATTTGTCTAGTCCTAACAGTTCCACCAGAATTATTGAAGTCAAACAGATGTAAGCAGCTAGAGAAAGAAAAGAAAGATATGAGTGAAAAAAACATGCAGATAAAAAAAAAAAGAGAACATTAAATTGCAAATAATTTTAACCAAACTTTGCATTTCCTTCCTTTCCTTTTGTTAAATCATTAGGGGAAAAAAAATCTCAGTTTTTTTTTAAAAACTTGAATTATTTTCATATAAAATTCAATTAACAAGAAATTATCACTTTTTTTATTTATTTCGAATAATAAAAATTTGGCATCCCATTTTACAAGTATTTTGTTATTGAAAGTAAAACTGTAAAATATTCCGCATTGATAAACATTTTGATAACTTTGTTGAGATATAGAATAGTATGTAAGAAATAATAGTTTGTTGTTTATTAAACTGTTGTTAGAATTCTAAAAAATGAGAATAAATAATTACAGATTAAAAAAAAAAACTTCAAAAATATTCAGAAGAGCGATGCATTAGAAACTTCTAAATAAAAGAAATTACAGGGGAACTTTCGAATCCAATCCTTACCTACTGAAAGGGAAATGACATTGACGGCTAAAAATAACTGCTTTGACCTAGAAATTCACAATGGAACGTTTTACAGATATCCCACACAGTTAAAATATCCCACCTGTTAGTTTATGGCGAGATAAACAAAAGGATGGCAAACTAAAAAAGAATAGACGATCAATATTCATTCTTCCGTTTTTTCCCGAACTAGTTACTTTCAATTTTTATCCAAGCAGTTAAGAGGAATGAAAAAAACAATTGCCACGATTATTTGTTCTTTAACCGGAGAAATTAAAACTTATTACAGAGAGTTACTTTATGAAACGTTAACTTTCAGATCACTATTAAGAAATACTGTAGTTGAGTAAGGCCTGCACGAAATGAGGAAAAATATTAACACCAATAAAAAAAAAAATCACCCGTGAAGATATGCCGAATTATATACAATTAAAAAAAAGATTTGGGGACCGTAAATAATGGATTGTGAGTGAGCTCAGAATATATTTTCACAAAAATAAATGCCGGTCAGATTTTTTAAAAATTCATACAATTTTAATTATTTTACATTATTAAACTAACCTTCACGATTTAGTCATATGTAGTCCCTCTATTTTCATGCATTTTTAACACAAAGACGTAAAAAGGTTTTGTAATGGATTCTCACGCACTTTTCCCTTTAATTCACCTCTGGGGCCACTTTACTACGATATTTGAAGCGAGAATCTCACTTTGAAAGAATATGTAAATTAGCTTTACACGAAATAAGTAGTGGAATGAAAATAAAGGAGACAGAGGAATTAGAGAGATTCATCGGAACACTATATTGGTCCGAGCCACTGTAAGGCGATATATTAAGCGTATGTACCTAACTTAGTACATACGCTTAATATATCGCCTTACAGTGGATATGGATCCTATCAACTAACAGTTTATCACCTTACAGTTTACTGGATCCTATCAAGTAATACTCACTTGATAGGATCCAGGGATCTGGAATCGTCTTTTGGAGTAACCGAAATAAGTAGAATTCCTCATTGTAATATTTGGTTGGGAAAGCGCTTAGTTAAGGCTCCCATCTGTCGGCCATTTTGATTTCGTGATCGTAATGTTAATTTTATGGAAATTCTACTACCGTCCTCAAATCTAGACTATTTTATTATTCGAATGCAAAGAGACGCATCCGAAGATCAAAAAACGACGAAGGTTTCTGCTGAATTACAATTTTCCTCCAATTTCTGAAAATATTTTAGAATATTTTTTAAAGACCGGAAAACCAGCAAACGATTAATTTGGTTTTGGTATCATTAACGTCGCTCTAGAAGCAACACGGGGGCTATTGGCGACAAACCCGCAAACGAATCATTGAAATCGGACTAAAAGTATTTTTAAAAATCGGAGGGAAAATGCAATCCCGCAGAAACGTTCATTATTTTGTGCTCCTCTAGATTTACTTAATTGCATTCAAATAAATAAAATAGTAAAGATTTGAGGATGGTAGTAGAAATTCCATAGGAGTAACATTACGTCATGAAATCAAAATGGCCAATATAGAAGGGAGCCTAAACCATCACACAAAATTGTTTTGATATAGCTTCTTCAAAGTTCGGATAAACCGGTTAAACATTTTGGAATTTATTTTTATTGAGCGATTATGTCAAATACACCTGACAACGCTACAAATTTAACCATGCAATCTGCACTCGTTTCCCATTCATGATAATTGGGAATTAAAAATAGTTCGACGCTGTTGTTTCGGCATCCCTTTTCGAAACTCCGTACGATGGTTTTCCATTTTCGGGCTTCGCTATTTGAATAATCCGCCTCTGATCTGTTTATGCAAAGGTCAGCATATTAAATCAATTGTTTTTATGTTCTTTTTAAAAAAGGAAAGGTTTGAGGCACTTCTATGGTAACGAAGCAGTTGCGACGCATTGACAAAGAGTTCAGAGAAATTCGCCGTAAAATTAAAAACAAATGATAATCTTCATCGAAGGGAACGCATATTTTGAAAAAAAAAATCCAACAAAAAAAATATTGTTTATTTTAAGTAACTTGGGTATCTACTATTCGATGAGCTTTGGAAAACATTTTATGACTCAAACAAAATGTGACTGAGGCGTGAGTTAGAGGAAGCTAAAGTTTATGGCGAAAGAGTTACATTTGGCTATATTGCGCCAAACATGGTGGCTGTGTTTTGGACATTAGAGTGATTGTGATCATTTCTTAACGTCGCACCGAGAAGAAACACGAGGGCTATTGGCAACGAACCTCGAAGGGTCGAAAATAAAGAGTTGCTGGGCGCAACATCCGTGTTTACCAAAGACAGTAAAGCCCATGGAAAAGTAAAGATCACAAGGTACTCAGGGATCACGATTCTCGTGCTTAACATGAAGATGGCAAGAGGCCTATGACAGAGACATCTAGATTTTATTGATTGGTTATTTATTACTGTCGCACTTAGAAACAACTAGAAGACTACTGGCAATGAACCCTTTCATTTTGAGCTTTGCATGGACGACACACGAGCTGGAAAGCCCTTCCCCAAATTTGTACATATTGCCTAGCAAAATCGACATATTTAACGAGCATCAAGCCTGGTACTCGGCACGTTTTTTATTGCATCAGGGCTGTAACAAACATCACCAGCTCATGGCGATTGGATGCCATGGCCGCTTGAAGCATCTAATGTAATGTATGTAACTTGTATACGTTCCCCCATTTTCAGCGACATTTTCTCATTTAACTAACCTCTTTGTCGTCTCCAAGACAATCCTTATTCGTTATGGAGAGCTTTTAAAACCAAATCTTTAACCGTAATCTGGTTTTTAACTAACATGAAGATATTAAAATAAAATGCGAACTTTTTAAAAATTATAATCATATTTTTTTTAAAAATCTTATTCTATCAGGTATTTAAGTTTCATTTGTTTTCTTTACATGTACAATACTTAAAAAATGAAGCTGTGGTCACATAAATAATATAAATTCCAAAATAATTATTTTAATTTAGAAATATTCATTAAAATATTAATAAATAACTAGCACAATATTAGTTCAAGCAATATGTAATACCATCCAGTATTAATGAAGGTTACTTATCAATAGTAGGATTAATATCAATGTACGGTTAATTCTTTCAAGTTTAACATTTACCATTTAAGGCTCCAGCCTATCAGCTTTTTTTGAATTCGTGAAAGGAATGCTACTTTTATGGAATTCTTACTTTCCTCCTCAAACCTCGATTATTGTATTTATTTGAACGCAATGTGCATCCCAAACAATACAAAATAATGATCGAAGGAATCAAAAATTTCCCCCGATATTTGAAAATATTTCAAAATAATTTTAAACATCATTTTTTTTATTGCTTATTGCATTCAAATAAATACAATAGACTACGTTTAAGAAAGAAAATAGAAACTCTATAGAATTAACATTACGGTCCCGAAATCTAAATGGTTCGTAGACGAGGGCCTTAAACATACTAAAATTTATTAGACACATAAACAGAAGCATGAAATCTCTTGGATAACTCATATTATTCATCACATTTCTAAAATTTTGCTGAAAACTTAAAAGTCGAATGAGCACGATGTCCCCTGAAGGTAATTTGTTTAAATCAAATTTTAAGAAAAATTGGGTAGGGAAAAATAAGTTTATAAATGAAGGAATCATAATATAGCCATCGAACGAATTTGATGTTATTATAAATAAAAATAATTTAGTGATTTTTAAACAGATATGAAATAATCGCATAGCTTTGTGACTTAAGGTGTAGTTATTTTATAAGAGAACAATGTTTTAAAGATTTGTTTTAAGAAGTAAAGGTCAGTTAGGACTTTAATCGGATTCATTATTTAAGATAACCGAGACTCCTTCGAGAAGGAAATACGAGCTTAATTTTATGTAAAGTTGAAATAATCCCTATATTTTTAAAATAAAGAACAATAGAAATCATAATGTAACACTGAGGAATTTCCATATTAATATATCTGTTTATGCAAAAAAAAGCTTCGTTTATAAACATTATTAATTGCTCGTGCATAATTACTTATCAAAATAGAGCCTATTTACATTTGTAATTATACTTTGCATAAAACTTTTATAACTTTGAGAATGATTATAACGAGGGTATCATTTATAACTATGAAAATTTGATGATAATGTATAAATACACTGAAGTGCCATTGAATTAGGGATAGACAGTGCCTTGCAAGTGAGTGAATGAATGTAAAGGTTATTGGCGCAAGAGCCAGATATGGCTATGCTGTGCCAAACAAGATTTAATTATGGTCTAGATGTGAAAAAATAGAAGAAAAGATAAAAATTGGTTGACAAGAAGGAGTGTCGAAAATAGAGAAGGATTGCTAGGGTAACCCGGGAGAGCGCAAAGACATTAAACCCCATAGGAAAGAAAAATATCACTAGGGGGCCTCGGGGTCATGATGTTCGTGCTTGCTTAAAGAAGATAAGTCTTTGAGGTCCCCTGATATAATCCCCAGGGGCAGGGTGCTCGGCTATACCCGCAGATGCTGGGTACCCATTTTAATCGCCTCTTCTGACATGCATGAGCTACAGTGGGACTATTCTGTCACACCTGGTCACCACACAGGTCACAGTGCCTTGCAAATTGTATACCATAGCGCCTCATTTTTGCGCACGTGAGGGTGCTGTGGTAACTGCATATATAGCTAGCACTGATGTTGTTGTTAATCAGCCTTTTCAACTGCCAGTATGGGTGAAACATCCGATTTAGACGACTTCGATCGCGAACAAATAGTAGGCGCCCTACTCATGGTCAATTCAATATTTGAAATTGTCAGAGAACTAGAATTTTCAAGGTAGACAGTTTCAGAAGTATGTGAGATAGCTCAGCCGTATCGCACATAGCCAGCGAAGCCGAATATTAGCTTAAATTACTACCCAGCTGAATCAGAGTGCCAGTCGTGCAATCAATAAACAGACTATGCAACGCTCGCTTCACCGTACGGGCCTCGGGAGCCGTAGACCCACGAGAGGGCAAAAGAACACAGAGAATGGACTCAAGAGGAGTGGAAACGAGTAGCATGGAGGGATGAGTCTCAATTGCGACTACTTCACGCCTATGGGAGGCTGAGAATATGGCGTCAGGCTCATGAAGCCAGGTTGGAACTGTACAGGGTTCGATCAATCATGGTCTTGGTGTTTCCTTTAGACAGTTTTTGAGATCTTTGGTACTTGTATAGACTTATCTTAATGCGATTCAGTATGTAGAGTTGCTTAGCGATCATCTCCATCTATTAATGTCATCCACTTGGCAATGGAGCATTCCAGCAAATGAGTGTAAGTGAGAGAGTGAATGTGAAGGTTATTGGCGCAAGAGCCAGATAAGGCTATGCTGCGCCAAACAAGATTTAACTGCGGTCTAGACGTGAAAAAAATTGAAGAAAAGACAAACATTGGTTGACAAAGAGGGTCGGAAATAGAAAAAGATGACTAGGGTAACCCGGGGGCGCGTGCGACTCCCGTGTTTACCAAAGATAGTAAACTCCATAGGAAAGAAAAAGATCCCTCGGGGTCACGAAATCCGTACTTACCTAAAGAAGGCAAGTCTCTGAGGACCCCTGATGTAATCCCCAGGGGCAGGGCGCCCGGCTATACCCCCAGACGCTGGGTACCAATTCTAGTCACCTCTTACGACATGCATGAGCTACAGTGGGACAGTCATACCCGGTCACCACACGGGTCAGTATTCTAGCAAAACAACTGCATCTCTCACAGGTCCGGTTGACTACTGCTTGGTTGGATGAGTATTCCTCCGGCTTCTCAAGCATGAATTGACCTCCTAAAACCCTAGACTTCAATCCTACTGAACACCTACGGGATGTTACGGAGAAAGATGTGAAAGCACATCACGCAACACCAACGATCCTCACTAAATTATGGACAGCTCTAAACGAAGTATGGCAAGCCATTCCTGTAGAACACTTTTGCAAACTTTTTGAATCTACGCCTCGTCGTGTGGCAGCCATTATCGAGAGCATAGGAGTCCCGACTCGTTACTAACTTGCTATCTCTAATTCAGCTCCATTTCAGAGTATAACATTCTGAGCGTAATTCTAATAAATGTAATGAAATAAAATTTAACAATCTTTGAATTTTATGAGCCAAATTTCCCATAATTTTTACATAAATACTGTGTCATACCAAAAATTTGCGAGTGTTTATTAGAAAATAATCATGTTCACAGTGCATGAAATAAGCCATTTTCACTATGTGGAAAATACCAAAGCTTGCGCACATATTCAGGAAAGTGCACCAAAATCTGAAAAAAAATTGTCTCGAGAAAAAAAAAGTAAATAGATATTTTCTTTACGACGAGGCACGTGTTTTAAATTTTTTTTAAAAGGTGATAACAATGTCCTAAAAAGGATTATAATATTGGAAAAGCATTTTATTGCCTTAATTAAATAGAACACCTGTTCAAAATACAGGGCGTTTCGAAACTCATGGGTAAAAATTTAAGGGATGATAGAAAGCGTCAAAACAAGCCTTTTCCACGATGCAATACTCAAACGGAGAGCAAGTGGTGAACCGCTAGACAGCGCGAGTTTTCGAACATATCATTTCTACCGTGGATTTTAGGATGCATGATGACGTACAGTAAACAGGAAAAGGCGGACATGGATTTTATGTATGGTCTTACGAATGCTCTGGGAGCCGAAAGAATGTAGAGGCAGCGTTTTCACCGCTGGCTCTCCACTTATGCATTGTATGGTGAAAATGGCTTGTTTAGATATGTTATATACCCCTTACATTTTTGCCCATGAGTTTCGAAACAACCTGTATGTTACACGAGTAATGAAACCACGGGCAGGATAAAGATTATTTTAGGCTATGGTCTTCTCCTGAGTACAGCACGTCGCCATGCCTCCCGAAATCCACGGTAGAAATGACGATGCGTAAGCATTACATCGTCTTCCAGCAGTTCACCGCGTTTGCTCTCCGCCTATTAATTTTTTTTTAAATGGTGAAAAGTACTTGTCCAGATGTTTTCTATCCCCCTCCCCCCCTTAAAATTTTACCCACGAATTTCGAAACAGTCTGTATATGTACAAAATTTTATTGCAATTAACTAAATAATTTAATGAGTTAGTAAATTTTCTTTAACAGTGACCTTCTGTTCTGTTCAGTGACCTTCAAAAAGTTAAAACTGTTTTTTCTCAACTTTTTTCTTTTTTTTTTTTCTTGGTCAAACAATTGGAATCCTAAGGCTTGTTTTTGTAATTAATATAAGGTTTTGAAATATTTTCCGGTAGTTTTGCATAAAATGTTTGCTAATTCAGAGCATGGATATAGTTTGGTTTTGTTAACGTCGCACTAAAAGCAACACGAGGGCTATTGGACGGAACTCGCTACTCAACGAAAACCGCCAGGCCCGAGTCCGAAACCATGACCACTAGGCTACCGCACGGAATAAAGATTTACATCAATAGTTACCATTATAAAATCCCTTTAATTAAATATAACTCTTTTTTACAGTGTTTCACAGTGTTTAAGTAGGAAAAAAAATTTTATACAGCAGTAAGTAGGAGCCAAGCCCACACACATAATTGTGAGAAACACTTCTAAGGAATTAAGCGACTAAATTGTAATTTGTAGAAGTAGATGGAAGTTTTAAAAAAGTAAAAATTTAAGTATCTGTTCGTTTAAAAACGAAGTAATTTTTTTCCGAAATGCACTCACTGTATGTTCAAATATGGTGAATGTAAATTTTTTCTTAAAAATACTTATTTAAAAAATGGTCGATGGCGTACTGTGTCCACATAAAATTCAATTTTCTAAATTTTTGTTTATTATATGCTCATAAATACTTTTATGGAATTAGTGAAATGCCCTCCAATTTTCTAGAGTCTCAATTACCTTCAGCTTTAATACACGAATAATAAAAAATTAAGCCGAGTAGTTACAAAAATAACACATCACATAAAATTTCAAATGACAAAAATTCGATATACACAAAATTAATGAGAAAACAATGACTTTTGTTTTCAAAAAAAGTCCCTATTATTGTGAGTTGCATAATTATCAGATATAAATAAAAGTTGAATCATCTCTTTTAATAGCAAAATATAGCAACCAATTAGAAAAACTCGTAATTTTAGAAATGGTGAAAAACAACTCTAATCTAAGATGAATTTTTAAATAAATCGAATGTGTCATCTGTTTAAAACACCCTGAAAATAACGAAACACTTCTACGTCATTTAATGACACATAGGAAACGATATGTCTCAATTTTAATTTTAAAAAAATGGACCAAACTATAACTCTTCAAAAATATTAACCAAGTCAAAAATGATAAACTACAACCAAAGCGAAGTTCATATTATTCGTAACATTGAATTTTGTAAAAAACCTTTAATCATACCTACAAAACTTAAACTCAACATAACAGATGTGATTACTTTATCACACTGAAATTTATCAACCTGAAGACAAAGGACACATTTGAAATGAATAATAAAAACGAGGCATGTATTTTTGTCTTCAATGCGTCATCTCATTCTTAATTACTCGCATTCTATATATTTTTAGATCTTCTTAGTCAATAAGCAGTTTTCCCAGTACCTCATACAAGTAACGCTTTGCCTGTGTAGCGTGATTTACTCGTGTGAAGTGCGGACAGCACATTTTTAAAAAAAGCTCAAGTGTCTGATTATCACGTATAATTATCGTAGTTTACTTATATATTTACTTAGTAATTTGTGCAAGTAAATTATATTTTTACACATTTTGTCTATAAATACAATTTTTGTTTACAATTTGTGGGCCAGTTTTTTGAAATTTCTTTAACTGATAAGGGGTTAGTTAAAAGACAATAAAATTCATAGGGAAGAAGAGGGAGAGAGAGAGAAAATAGTTCCTTACAAACAAATAATCCAAAGAGGACGCAATCAATCACAATGGTAGTGTAGGTAGTACAGAATGGCAAACAGAAAACACACAGTCCCGTCAGAACAATAGAGACGTTGTTCACTAGAAGGGCCGAGACTCCAGGGCGATCCGCAATCCAGCCGAACAACAGCCTTCCCACAGTGTTCGTGATCCCAATGACCGACAACAAGAAAGCAGACTTATCCGCCGGCACCCCCTTCATGATACTACTGTCTGTAATGTAAACATATGGCACATAGAAACCGATCATTCCTACAATATTAGAGATGCAGATCAAGAGAAAGACATTGTTCTTCAGCAAGGAGAAGTCCAGCATTTCGTAGATGGTGTCGGTCATTGATTTCGGCAGATGAATGCAGGGACAAAACTCTTGCGGGGGTCTACTATCGAAGACCACAGACCTGTTGTCCAGCCGATTTAGAACAGAGTGGGACATTGGAATGTCCCGGGGAATAGAGGTCACACTCGCCACGTACGAGCGGACATCACCCTGCGATTGTTTGTACTCCGGCAAATTTCTGATACTGCCACTGTAGAACACGTCTTTCCTGTACAGCGGTCTGCTATAGTCCCTACGATCTCTTCGCAGCGAAGACCTTCTGCTTCCGTCCAGCGGAACAGGGGTCTGAGAGTTCTGTTCTCGAATGCTCTGTTTCCACACTTCATCCGCATTGAAGTTGTTGTTCTGCTGACCAGGGCACAAGAATCCGCTCGACGATATCTTCAGGGGAGCATTATTCTTGCGCATCTCGTTGTTGACAGTGATATTGCTTAGGCTCAGCTTCATGGCGCCTTTGAAAGGCGGCAGTAACCCTTTTCGTTTCGCCAACTCTCGAATGGCGGTTTGGGGCAGTCCTCCGTTCGTCAGATGAGGAGAGGAAGGCTCGTCCGGTCCGTCCAATCCATTCGGAGCATTGCTAATGTGGGCATTGGCAGATCCAGCGTTGGGCAGGGAGACCGTCGTGGCC
Organism: Nephila pilipes; assembly: GCA_019974015.1. Taxonomy (NCBI): domain Eukaryota; kingdom Metazoa; phylum Arthropoda; class Arachnida; order Araneae; family Nephilidae; genus Nephila; species Nephila pilipes. Next base: position 397,657 of record BMAW01038561.1, on the reverse strand, counting down.
ACTTTAGGTATAGATGGACCCGTCAGCGGCACTTTTTCTTGGCCTTCTTCTTCCTTTTCATCCATTTCGTCTTCCTTGGAACTAGCAGGCGACTTTCGAGCTTCCTGAATTGGCGACAGGGTGAAAACTGGAGTATCCGCCGGTGATTTTCCGAACTGATCAAGGTACAGAGTCGAATGCACCCCAGGTTCTAAGTTCAAGACGAATTTTGGTCTTTTCTCGACAGTTCCATCCGAATGCTGGATGATCATGTACTGGCTTTCGCACAGTGAGTCCATCCTGTGTCTTTCTTTCTCTTCGGCTATCCTCTGGAGCAGCGGTTTCTGTTTGGGTCCAACCGTGGGTTCCAGTGGTCTCATCAAAGCTCCGAATACCGCGCAGTTGAGGGTCAGTGCAGCGAGAATGAGCATGGCGCCTTTCCACTCGTAGATTTCTAGTAATTTCTGACAGAAGGGAGCAAAGATGAAAGCGCCCATTCCAGATCCGCATACGGCGATACCAGTTGCAAGGGCTCTCTTTGTCGAAAAATAGTAGCCAACACTGACAACTGCAGGTAAAAAGACCATACCAAATCCTATACCTGAAAAGATAAAAGAAATGTAATTTTAATAATGGTAAAAAATATACGCCGAATTAAAAGAATAACATTAAGAGAAATTGAGTACTACTTAGAAATAAGAATTTTTTGCAGAAAAATCTCTCCAGTAAAGAATAACAAATAATGATGCACAATGATATTCACATACATAACAGAGCAATGAAGCAGAAATACCTCATTAAGAGATACCACAGCCGCAATAAACCTAATTAAATGCAAATTTTCATTTTCTTTACAAATAGAGTATAAACATCTTAGGAATTTAAGGAAAGGAAGAGGTAAAGTTACTAAACATCACATTTTATGTTTTGAATTCACACACTGCCCCCTTATAAATTTTCACAATAGCCCTCTTTTGTCCTAGTAATAATTCAAGATTTGCTGAATTATTTCCCTTTTTTTTATAACACCTAAAGAAGGTCACATCAAATTCCTGACATTGAATCTTTATGGGATAATATTGTATCAAACTCAAGATGACATTGCTATTTTATTGAGTAAAACCATTTAAATGTATAGTCCGAGATAGAATATAAAATAGAAGTTAACTGCAAGATTAATTTAAACGAATGAAGCACAGTGAGAGAGTGATAATGAAGTTTAATGACGCCAGAGTCAGACGTGGCCATGCTAGTTTAGTTTTTTTTATTAACGTCGCACTAGAAGCAACACGAGGGCTACTGGCGACGGACCTCGTAATTTTGAACCACGGTCAAGTGACGAGGACGACACCTGAGCTGGCACCCCCCTCTCCTAACATCCACACCACGCCACGGGAGGACTTTGGGCCCCGAACAGATTTAACGTGCACCAGCCCCGGCTACACGGCGGGTCTTTGGCGGCCAAGGATCGAACCCGCGACTGAACGAAAACCGCCGGCCGCTAGTCCACGACCTTGACCACTAGGCTACCGCCCCCCAATCAAGGTAAACCCATGATCTAGACGTTTTTAATAAATTTAAAAAGACAGAAATTGGTTGACAAAGAGGGTCGAATATAGAAAAGGATCGCTAGTGTTTCCCGGGGGCCCATCACCCGCGCTTACCAAAGACAGTAAACCTCATGGAAGGCAAATCTCTGAGGTCCTATAATCATCAAGAGCAGGGTGCCCGGCTATACCACTAGACACTGGGTACCCATTTTAGTCGCCCCTTACGAAATGCATGAGTTACAGGGAGACTATTCTGTCACACCCGGTCACCACACGGGTGAAGAAGGGAGTTTAACTAATCTTATGTTAAAAACTGATAAATATTTGGTTGAGGTTTTCCCAACCAAGTCAATTTAAGAGAGAGAGAGAGAGATGTAGTTAAATATATTTAAAATGTTTAGAACGATCAGAGTTAAACGCAGAACATTTTGTCAAGACGTGTCTCTCAATCAGAGGACAAAAACAGTGGGCGAGTTTGTCCCAGAAAGGGGTGTTTGTGTGATAGTCTCGTGTGTCCGATATGAAATGACATTAAATAGTTAAATAACGTCTAGTCTCTTCCTAATTGAAAATGAATCACAATAATAAGTTTTAGAATTCAGTTAATTTGCTTCCAGATCACACTGACAGTGTCAGTGGCCGGGAAATGCTTATTTAATGCATTTTAATAAGGAATGATGGATTAGATAGAACTATATGCAGTATTAGCAGCGACCGTTTCGTTGGCTTCGATGCTCACGTGGGAGGATATCCAACACAATACCAATAGGATGATACGATACCTATTCAGACTTTAGGCTAGGAATTTTTTTGGAAAATTAATGGATTGGTTTCTTATGAATCAAATATCATGAAATATCGTCAATAATCGGTTCGCCCTGCTTTCATCGTTTCTCAGCATCTTGCAATCTGATTTGAAATGTTAACAAATTAACCCATAAGTTCTTTGGTGGCTGGTCTTGGTGGTTGACTGTTTTAATGCAGCCTTGTTTAGCAGTTGTGAAGAATGACGAATGCCAGAAGTCACGGAATGGCAACATGCAAATTTTAAGACGCCAGTAGTGAGCGAGTGATAGTACGTCATATAGTGTCGGACGTGGCCATGCTGAGCAAAACAAAGTACAACTGTGATCAAGACATTTGAAAAAATTGAAAAAGATAAAAATTGGTTAACAAAAATCGAAAATAGAGAAGAGCCCAACCAAAAATGAAACGTGATACGTAAAGCAGTTAGAAATGAAGTGGTTGAGTTAGGAAATATATAAGCTCCGACTAAAAGTAGCAAGTGTGGCTGAAAGAGAGGCTGAAGGAATAGAGAGGCTGTAGGAGAAGTGATGCTGAAGTGATAGATAAGAGGAAGAAGGAAATAGAGATTGAAATAGAGGGTTAGAGTAAAGATTATTGCTAGAAGTATATTTCCTACTGTTTTCAACAGTTGATCCAGAGTCAGTTGCAGTCGAGGAAAGATTAGTGGTAAGAGTCTGTTAGATTACTATTGGTGGGTTGAACTAAGGTATTAGAAAGCTTACCCTGGAGAGCATAGCGAGTTGTTGTCATAGTAAATATAAGTTAATAAATTAAGTATAGATTGTTCGTCTCTTTGATTATTTGTGTCGTAGTGTTTAATAATTGAATCTAGTGAGGGGACAAGATGACGCCCGGGTTGGGCGGGCGTCACAAAGTATTTGAGGTCCCCCAACCTCTTGGACTAGCCCTCTCGTGAGCATAATCCTCAGGGAAGGGTGCCCGGTTATATCGCCAGACACTGGGTACCCATTTTAGCCGGCTCTAAGACATGCATGAGCTACAGTGGGACTATTCTTCCACACCCAATCACAACACGAGTGAAGAAGGCAGCAGTGTCACCTATATATATAAACGGGCAGTGCATGATCAGGGCTTTCATCTGCACTCAAATGATGGTCGTGAGACGAAAATTCGAGATTTTCGTATTTACCTAAAGAAGGTATGCTCCTAAAGGGAACATACAAGTGAAACATACTCCTGTCGCAAGTAGGAATCTCCAACCGTAGGAATACGAGCGTAGGGTTCTCGTTTAGAGATTTGAGAGAATAATGGTTAAGAGAACAAGGTGGGAGCAGAAAGAAAAAAAGGAGCTTACCTCCCATGACGCCGTAAGTAATCATGAGTATGTCTATTGTGGGTGCCATCGTGCTCAAGATGAAGGCAATACAGGAAACGATACTCCCCGCTATAGTGACGGCACGACATCCGAACCGGTTGGTCAGAGCACTCACCACAGGACCTAAAAAAATAATGGTTACGCGTTAAAGAATAGGGCTTAAAACTACTGAACACTTTTCAGATATAAAGAAATGCTTCAACAATAATGTACAGGGTTATTCAAAATGATGTTGGATGCAATAAATTATTATATAACAGAATCTTGCTCAATGAGCACCTTTCACCATGCGTAATTCGCATAAAACAAATTGGAGAAAAAAAAAGACTTTTAATGAGTGACGAGGAGAAGGAAAGTCGTCCGGATTGCGCTCCTGCTGGATCAGTCCACGTTTAATCCTTCGGAGGATACAATGTTTCCCACCGCATCGTGGTAGGAGGTCAGATGACCTCGGCGATGAGGATGATTTGTATTCTCGATCTGTTGGTAGGGAGAAAACTTGTCAGGTCACTTCTGCACTGCTCTTATCAACAAGACAAAAATAGATTCCCCCTTCGGCTGTTTATTAAAAAAGAGAGCCGCCACAAACTCCCCCTCTAGCATGATGATACGAATCAGATAGAAGATTGTTTTTCCAGTCATAACTGCAACGAATGTACATCCCTTTCTTGTTGCAGAGTTTAGCTTTGGACAGTTTCTGTTTGATGTCATATGCTGTCTCTTGTTGAGAAGGCGAGTCTATTTGATTCGTGCGCCGGTATATCACTGATTGTGATTTATGTGCGGTTGTTTGAGACACACAGAGGCAAATTTTTGCGTCGGGGAATATGCAACCAATAGTTCTGGGCTGTGTTGTCATCTAACATTCAAGTTCTAGGTTATTATTAAAGCAGGGGCGATGTTTTTACCACCACATTGTACAAGGATATCAATCACTGGAACAGAAGAAAATTGGTCAGGTTCCTGTGAGATTGCGTAGTCAAAGAGATTGCGTCTTTGGCCGATGTTATGGGGACAGGAGGTGAATAACACTGATATATTATCGTGAGATTATGGCAGATCACAGACAAAAGCTGCCCACCGGAGGGATTACAGAGTTGCATCGCAAGACGAGCCTGGATCATAAAGTTTTTTCTCATCGTATACATATCATGTAAGTATTAGAAATTCTTCATTTCACATATGATCTCAAAATTAAAACTTTACAAACTACTTAACATTTTACTGTTTCTCTATTTCTTTTTCATTTTCTTAAGGTTCTCCTTATTTTTTTCACCTTTACGCAAAACAATTTGTCTTTTTCGCTATACACAATATTACTTATTATTACTTAACAACTCATAAATCATATCACTTTGCTCCTTCTTTACGGTAGCTTACTTAGCTAATTACTTTCATTCCTTACGGTAGCGAACTTATTTATTTTCACTTAACTTCACACGAGACCAGACATACTTTTTAATAATAATAACAATGTATATTCATTGAACACAGTTCCTGTTGCTTTACCTTGGTGATCAGTACAGTTTACAGTTAGCACTCCATCACCCCGCAATACATTTCATAATAGTTTCTGTCTCGTTACCTTGGTGATCAGTGCAGTTTACAGTTAGCACTCAATCATCCCCGATTCACAACTGTCTAGAGTATCAACTCGCTTATGACCGCTCCGTTCGGAGATTAGTCTGAATCTGCTCTGAGGGGATTTTATGACAGCCCATATTTTATGACAGGGGATTTACGTACGTTGGCTCATTTTAAGCGTTATTTTGTTTAATCCGGAAGAACGTGAGTTCCAATTAGTTCAGATTAATTAGATTCTTCTGTACTACACATTTCTTTTTTGTTTGAATCGAACTATACTTTTAGTAGATCTGTATTTACTCCAATATTTTAACGCAAGATGGGATTAAATACTTAAATGTAAAACAATGCTTCTTTTATTTAATGTTCCTAAATTTTAAGAATGCAATAGTTATCATAGATGGGTGCGCGTATTATAACCACACGAGCCAATGAGGTATTTTCTTCTTCTATCAGCAACAATATTTCGAATTTGAACCCTGTTCTATAACATTAGGTGAAAAAAAATTATAAGTGACTTTAAAAACTTTAGTGAGTATAATTTAATACGAGTGGGATTTATTTATAGGATTTTTACAAAAAGGAAATAAATGGAATCATTAAAGAAAATTTAACAGAGTTTCACGCTTCTCTCTTCAAGGAGTATAACTGATTCCCATTACCTCCAGGAAGCAATCCTCAAATGATATCTTCATAAGACAAAATTCAAGAAATACGAGCAATTTATTAGATTTTGAAAAATAATTTTTTTTTTTCAAGTTTATTTACCCAAATTTCTTGAGTTTTATTTCATTCTTAAATTTTTTTTATCTATAAGTATATATATTTTCTACATAATATAAATGATAATTGCGAGCACGTGTGCGTAAATCTACAATTAATATATGGTTGGGAGACACTCACCCACGCTGAGATAGAATCCCGAGAGCAGGGACCCGACCCAGGCAACTTTCCCCTTGGGCACCTCGTAGTACTTGACGAACTCAGTGAAGAAGATACCGAAAGTGTAGGCGATGCCGTCCACGATGAGATTGCAGAGAAAAGAGGCCGCCACGATCACCCACCCGAACCCCCCGTCGGGCGGCTCCGGGATATGAGCGAGCTCTTCGGCCTCCCAGTCCTCGTCGGGGTCGTCCTGGTCCTCGGAGAGACTCTGCTGAACGGAACTGGACGGAGACACGAAGTAGAAGCGGTCCTCCATATCGCGGAGGATCTTGTCTGCAAGAGAAAGAAAAAAAAAAGGGTGTTAATATGCATTCTGAGATCATACAGAATGCAAAAAATACAAGACAAAAAAAATCGATAATAATAAATTGCAAGATGTTTAATAAAATATTCATCTAATATTGAAAGTTTTTCTGAGAAAATACAAGGTGTGGCTATTAAATAATGAAAGTGGCGCAATGAAAACATTTTATTTTGATGTTATACATATATTACTTATTATCCCCTTCATTATACCCCCCCCCCCCATATCCATAAAACGCTCCATACGAATCTTTTATCATTCGAAACAGTGCTGGAAGTCTTCTGTCAGCGCCTTCAGGACGTGTACCGCTTTCTCTTTCACAGCTTCAACATACTCAAATCTTATTCCTTTTAATGCAGATGCCTGCTTGTGAAACATATAGAAGTCGCATGGCGTAAGATCCGGCGAATAAAGGTGGATGGTCTAACTATAGGATGTTGCACTTGGCTAGAAACCTCTCGACAGACAATGTGTAATGAGTCGGCGCATTGTCCTGGTGAAAAAATTTGCCGTACGGATTCTTTGTCAAATTCATTTAGTCTCACCAATCGCAAGAATATTTAACCGACGGTCAGATTAAACCACATTACCAATTTTTTCGATATTGTCATCCGTTTTTGATGTGGAAGGGTGACACGGGCGTGAATCCTCTTCAGTGTCATCTCGACCCTCCTGAAAACGCTTAAACCATTAAAAAACACGCGCACGCGAAAAACATTCATTGCCATACACTTCTTTCGATAAATAAAAAGTTTCAGTAGCGGGTTCTTAAATTTTTATATGAAATTTCCAAACAATTCATTGATGACTTATTTTTCTGGCTAAAAAAAAAAAAAAAAAAAATACACAAATGCGAATGAAGACTATGGGTATACGGATTTGTTTACAGAAACGAGAGGCACTGCATTCGAAAGAGAAGACTTCACGCCAAACGGCTGTCGGTCGCTCTCGTTTGGCTCATGCGAACTTTTGTTGCAGCGTCAATCGTAATTAATAGCCACACCTCGCATCATATACATGTAATATTGAAGGTTACTTCTGAGATAATATTTCATTATATTGGATTAATAACAGGACTGTTAGTATCGATCTGAATGATATTTTAACATACTTCATTTCCTAAAACGTTCTTTCACATTGGTAAATATTCCGAAAGATAGGTAAAAATCCCTGAACGTATGACTTAATCGACCCTGTTTATCTTTCGAAAGATATTTAGAGAATTGCTTAAGATCCATTTCTAATAAACATTTTTAGCATATCAGTCACTTCCACAGAAGGTTTGAGGAAAGCTGAACAATTGCTCAAGCAAATGGAAATTAGATCGGATTTTACGTGGAAACCAAAACATAACATAAAAATGTCTTTTGCACTTGCATCCGAGAAACGCTGTCGTAACTTGTTTATACAACTCAGCGCATTCACAGGGTAGTTTGATTTATTAAACTTTTTCATGCAGAAACAATTAAAAATTGACAGAGGAGCCGAATTTTTCACGAGGGCCGCAGCCCGCCGATCCCTGGTCTAGAGTTTGAAAACATTTTCGATAAAAATTTTTACTAATGAAGCTAAGTATCAACTTAAAGAATAAAGTTTCAAAAAAATCCAAGAATTTTTTTTCTCGCATTCCCATAATCAATATCTCAATCAAATGAAATATCTTAGTACATTAAACAATTCACGAGTTTAAGAATTACTGAATAATTGAAATGTGCACTTTTAACATTCTCACTTCGAATATTAATTCTAAATAGGATAAAAAAAAGTTCTACTTATTTTCAAGAAGTTTTAGTTCAGTTTAGTTTTTTTTTTTTTATTAGCGTCGCACTAGAAGCAACACGAGGGCTATTGACGACGGACCTCGTAATTTTGAACCACAGTCAAGTGACGAGGACGACACCTGAGCTGGCACCCCCCTCTCCTGACATCCACATCACGCCAACGGGAGGACATAGGGCCCTGTAGATATAACGGGCATCAGCCTCGGCTACACGGCGGGTCTTTGGTAGACAAGGATCGAACCCGCGCTTATTTTCAAGAAACAAGATCAGTAACTTAAGATACCAACCTACAACAACATTTCAGTTTTTTTTATCACGCATATCTCCAATCACTTTTCATTTGTTCAAATTGGAATTCCGTACATCTAAAAATGTTTACAGCGCAACAGTATCACTATAGTAAATGACGAGAATCCCCCCCATAATTTTAAATCGGCATATAAATTACATTTCATAAGATTTTACCGTGCATGCATTTCAGAATTGCAGTCAGACAACAAGGAAAGGAAAAAGAAGGTGAAAAAATCCATTTGGAATGGGTCCAAAGGAAACTGTCACAAAACAACCCAGCTCTGTTGATTTCCACGGAACTCTTTCCTCAAGGTCATGCGAGAGGCGCGCAACTCTCGGTTGCTTCACGTGATAGCAACGGAACAGCTGCCTCACACTTGTGGGGCCCCGATAATTGATTAAACACAGAGAAATGACTGGGTGACGAAATGGATGTAAGGCGAGCTACTAATTGTCTTCCACATGTATTCGGATTATTTAAATTTCGTTCCGTTGTTGAGTTTCCTTGTGTACTAATCATTATTAATGACGCATTAGGTTTCCGATTTGCAGATGATTCATGGGAAAAATAAAGGCGTTCCTCTCTGCCTGTTCGAGCAATTCTCAAGATCGCCTCGATGCAGTCATTACAATAACTTACAACAAAATCCAGGCTGTAAGCTAAAAAAAAGTTTAAATTACTCTATGGATTTGTACCTTCCGATTTGTCAAGTGGCCGCAGTAGCCCAGTGGTCATTGTAGCGAACTCGCGGTCGGCGTTGTTTTCGTCCAGTCATGGGTTCGAGTCCTGATGCCATTTAAGATCAATCGAATAAAGGGGCTCATGCACGTTAAATATCTCGAGGATCCTGGTACTCACGTTAGTGTGGTTTGGAAGTTTGGAGATTGAGTGATGGTGAAGTTTAATGACGCATAAACCAGATGTGGCCATGCTGTGCCAAACAAAGTGAGTGAGTGAGTGCAAAGCTGTGAACAAGACGTATGAAAAAATTGGGGGAAAAAAAGATACAAATTTAGTTGATAAGAAGGGTCGAAAATAGAGAAGGATCGCTAGGGTATCCCGTCACCAGTGTTTGCCAAAGACACTTAACTCCATGGGAAAGAAAAAGGTCAGTGGGGTGCCTCGGGGTCATGATGCCCAGACGTACATAAATAGGCAAGCCTCTGAAATGTCCTTATATTTCCTAGAAAAGATGCCCAGCTATACCCCCAGACGCTGTGTACCCATTTGATTCGCCTCTTACAACATCCATGAGCTGCAGTGGGACTATTATTTCACACCCGGTCACCACACGGGTCAGAGTACTCCCATCGAAGGATGCTCCAGGCACAATTTGTTACAGATTTCGAAAATTTCTGCAAAACATGATATATTGAATCAAATTATCTTTCAATACTTTTTTTTTTTTTTTTTTTTTTGCTTTAAAAAGACATTAATTGGAAGGGGAAAATATTTTCCGGGTACTTGAAATTGCATTGAATCGCAAAATTTCGAAAAAAATGGACTCAAAAATGAGGATAAATACAATCTCAAATTGGAGCCACGTTTAATTTGCTTCAAAAGTTATTTCTTTGTAAGTATACGAAGAGAGAAAAAAAAGGCCCCTTCAACAAGCTGTGTGCTATCAAATGGCAAAAAATACATTTCGGTGTAAAACGATCGCGGTGAGCCCAAAAACTGCAGATTCGCCATTCTGTTATTGGAGAGGATTTTCCGAGTAGTATCTGATGCGAGCTTCCAAAATTTCTCTTCTTTCCACAATGGGCAATGTCACAAACGTCAATCTTAATAAAAACATCTAAGTATATTAATTTTTTTTTAATTTTAAAATTACTTTGTCTTATTTTAGTTGCGGGAACGCAACAACCGCTTTTTCTTTGCATACGCATACCTACCGTCAGACCTGCCAATCAAAAAGCTTATTTTTTGAAATCTATAAAATAATCTAATCTATTTAATAAAGCTATATGAGGACTACTGGCAACGGAACTCGTAATTTTGGGCCTCGGTCAAGTGACGAGGACTACATCTAAGCTGGCATCTCCCCCTCCAAATTTTCACACTAAGCAAACGGGAAGACTTGGAACCTCGACAGCTTTGCTACACTGCGAGATTTTAGGGGCATCAAAATTCGAAACTACGACTCGACGAAAGTCGTTCCCGTGACAGCTAAGCTGTCGAGGCCTCGCCTATTTGTAGAAACTTCGAGAAAGAATGTGGACTCGTTGGAATAAGTAGAATCGACAGAATGGAATAAAATCGTATGAAAATGACGTAATAAAAAAACAAGAGTGAACCACACATATTGAATCAAAAGTCAGACTTGAATCATTGCCTTGTATCCTTCTTCAGTAGCCGTCCTGACATAAGCCAAACACCGTACGATCTGTCTCATTTTCTTTTTACACGGCAATGTTTGCTGCCATTTGAGGATTGATTTGCGCAAACATCCGTGATTACTTCAACTCAACCGCTCCCATTCCCTTTTCAGTTCCCAAGTCTGAAAGAACCCCATTGACGTTCCCTAGCACATCGGCTGATGTCAAAACACATCCCAGCTGTTATCTGGGGTAAAAAACACCTCTTCTATCGGTTCACGGTCAAGAACAAGCCAGCTCCATTCACCAGGAACGATCAAGGCGTTCCATTTTGGCATCTTGCCGTTCTTTCTGGGCACCATGTTTTTTCCCTCTCTCCAACAGTTTCTCCGCGCGACCGAAACTGCACGTTTGCGTCACTTTCATAAAGGTAAATATAGAATTATGACTGCTCCGAAAGATCTCTCTTTTCCGAGCGAGAGAATCTTCGAGGAGGCCATCAAGATGGATAAAGAACCGAGTTCCACTTGATCAAAAACGGGAAACCCACTCGCAGTTCTATTAATAAGATTATTGGCAGTTCTCGAGTGCCGGATCTTTGTGCAGTTGCAAGGTTTTCGAACAACAATGACTTGCGTTTTGTGATGAAGTAATTTTTGAGGTTCAGGCAGCGATACGTCTTTTCAATCAAGAGTCAACACTGTTCTGTTTTTCTGTGAAAGGTATCACATAGGCAAGGATAGAATCACTTTCAAAAGCTGGTGAAATACATTGCCGCATTTTGACATCAAACTGCGGCTGATCTGACTGTAAAATTGTAATTATAGCATGACCCCCGATAACATGCGGTAGTCGGGATCGATGATTAAGAAACCACAGGTTAAATGAAATGTAATTTACAATATTATTTTAAACTGAGCGGAACCTAAAATTTTAATCATCTACGTGGTGTAGACTCAGGTACATTAAGTTATCTGACAATTTCAGCTTTTCTTGCCTCTTTTCGAATGCGTTAGAAAACAACTGAGTTTGCCTCGATTGTAAACAGTCTATTGTTTACATTTACACTTTTTCGAAATCATTTTACCGCTTTATCATAGGTGAGTGAGAGAATATAAAGTTTATTGGCGCATGAGCCAGATGTGACTATGCTGCGCCAAACAAGATTTTAACTGTGGTCCAGACAAAAAGAAATTGGAAAAAAAAAAGACAAAAATTGGTTGACAAGAAGGAGGGTTGAAAATAAAGAAGGATCGCTAGGGTAACCCGCATCATCCGTGTTTACCAAAGACGATACACCTCATGGGAAAGAAAAAGATCACAAGGTTACCAAGGGGTCATGGTGCCCCTACTTACCTGAAGAAAGCAAGTCCCTGAGGTCCCCTGATATAATTCCGAGGGGCAGGGTGCCCGGCTATACCCCCAGACGCCACCCATTTTAGTCGCCTCTTACGACATCCATGAGCTGCAGTGGGACTGTTCTGTCATTCCCAGACACCACACGGGCCCCATATTAGCCAGAATATAAGGAGATACCTTTTGACTAATCATTACCCGTTAAAATAGTGACTCTCATTAAATTCGAGCAATATATATATATATATAGCATTAAATTCGTCATTTCGCCCCCACTATCTTTATAAAGAAATTTGGTATCGCGTTATATTCGAGTTATTGCGGTAATTACTAAGGAAATCACTCATACATGTAAAAAAAACCCATTACAACTGTTGAAAGATTGTGATTCGTTGTTAAGATCGCAATGAGAAGCGACACGAGGGCTACTGGCGATGGACCTCGAAATTTGGAACCTCGTTCAAGAGATGAGGACGATACCTCCAGCAGCACCTTCTCTCCTAACTTCCACACAATGCCAACTGAAGAACTTGGGGCCTCTGTTGGTTTATTGTGAATTAGGAGGGTCTTTTTATGGAATCGGAACTCAAACCTAGGATCGATGGGGGGAAAAAACCGGCAGTGAGGTAGCAACTGTGACTCTTCGGCTACGGATACCGCTTGAGCAGTTCGAATTCCTCGCGTCACTCAAGGTCAGCTGATAACCCGCAAGATGAAAAAAAATATCACTCAGATGTGGCGAAAACATCTTGTATGTTAATGTTTGGCTACTGTTGGCGATGAGGAAGAGTGTTCGGCGCAGTTCTTTTGCGCTGCAAAGGTTTGCGTCTATAAGGTGAGTTGAGCGTTGCCCACCCGGATAGGAGTTCTGTAAAAACGCCTATGACTGAAGCGCAACGTACCGCGCAAAGTTTTGTTTTCCAGTTTTATGTTCATATAAATATAGATATATTCTTTAGAAAAATATTGGTGTCTTTATTATTATTATTTAAGAAGAAAAGGAAACATTACACGTCTCTTCCGTCGAAGCAGCCATATTTGACTCAGAAATTACGCTTCGTGTTCATATTTTATAACAAACGCAAGATAAGCCATTTATACAAATTTCCAACAATGATCCATTAGTTCTTATCACGACGATGCATTATTCTCGTTGCTCGTTATATTTGCTCAACGAGCCCTTAGTAAAGAGGATGCTAGGTTTTCGGAGAGCATCAAAAAGCTTTTTCATAATAAGACACGAAGATAAGATATCTCTGAAAGCTTTTGCGAATATTTCTACAACAAGAATTATTTTTGCATGAATATTCATTCTTGTCGGTTCGAAATAAAACAAAAACCATTGTATCATTCTGCTTAGTAAGAGTTTTTCTTAACTTGGATATAGCACATAAAATAGATCTCCTATATCTAAAATTTCAGTTTAATTTTTACTCCGGAATATTTATTCAGCTATTCTAATTTTCTTATATTTATGTGTTCCTAATTTTGTTGAAATTTTTTTAAAAATCTTTTAAAGATTTAAAATTGGCAATTTTAATCTCATTTCCGTAACTTAGTTTTGACAAATAAGAATAGAATTTTTTAGGTCTGATTATTTATGGGATAATCTTCAATAAATAAATAAATTATTGTGTAAGGTACTTCACACAAAAGTATTCTATAAAATACAGTAAAATCTCTATATTTTGAACTTAAAAGTTCCCTGAAAAAAATGTTCGATTTATAGAAATTTTGATGTGCAGAATGACATGTCGAAAGTTTTTCGCCAGTTTCTTACTACTTACTTTTTATGGATATTTGAGACTTAAAACATTATGCTCTCTAAGAAATTCATTTTAAAAATTGTCCAAATATGCGTAATTTACGAAATTGCTAACAATGTAGTAAAAATTGAATGTTTCCTCATTTTTGGGCAAAGTAGCTTCAAAGTCTTTTCGAAAATAATCTTTTACAGAAGCTATTTGAATGCAATGTTTCACTTTTAATCAGAGAGGTAAAAATGTCTTGATGAACGTTAGGAAAGCCGGGTCGGACAATTTGAAAAACTTCCAAGGTTTTTCAAAAAATTCATCTTCGTTGTCATCATCACTTTTGTGTTCATCTTGATCAACAACAGTCATTCAATATATCTTGATTGGATAAGTGATCATGCAAAATTGAATTATCTTCCCCATATAAACTTTTTCGATGTATAGAAATTTTGTTCGATGTACAGAAACTGTTTTTAAAGAGAAAATCCAAAGTTTACGAAAAAATATATTTATACAGATTTTAGATGCATTTAAGTTTGAAATATGAATATCCGATTGTCTTCAAATATACTCGAAAATTCACATTTATAAAATTTTTGGATATTATGTTAGCTTTCTCAAAACGATTAAGGGGACTTAGTACCTTTGTACCTTCAAAAATTCGATTTTACAAATTTAATTTTAAAAAATAGTACTGAATGTTAGGAGCATTTTAAAACAAACCGCGTCAAAATCCGACAATTATTACGCCCTGTGCAACCAAAAATGTAAATGTCTAAAGTGGCTTGTTCTATGGAATGCAATGTAAACAAACCTCTTTTTCTCAGTTTGCTATTTTCACACTTTCCCACAGGATTAAAAAAAAATCTTTTGCATGCAGAGCTTTCAAATTTTACATGAGTGCTGTACTTGTAAATCTTTATTCTGTGAACCTCAATTTTGTTAATAGGATGATTAGATTTTATTTTATAACATGATACATGAAAAAAAAGTTACTAAATACAAACTTGATAACTCTTTTAATTTTTCAATTTTTTTTAATGGAAGGTAAATTTAAAATTTGAGGTTTACAGAATAAGGTCATTATTTAGCTTTAATTTGGTATAAGAATTGTGGTTTTACTGTACATCTTTCAAAAGTTATCTTGTGGGTAACGTAAGATAAGCGAATTTATTTTTCAAATTTTTGTACGCATATTTCATGTTGTATAAGAAAGTATATTAATTTAATAGCAAAACTTAACCCAATATTTTAAACTATGCACTTTATTACACAAACTGGCAAAGTTTCATACTGAAAGGAGCAAAAATTGTTGTTTTATGAAGAATCGAAAAAAGTTTGTCAAAATGTTCTACTTTTGATTTCGTAAGGTACTGAGTCCCCTTAAATTACTTTTTTCGAAGACACAAAAAACACATACAAATACCACGAATTGTAAACTTGTATAGCATAATCTTCACAATTCATCAATGAATAAAATGGTATCATTTCGATCTTAGAAGCTTTCCAAAAATAACCATCACGATAAAACCGTTTAAACAACTTATTTGTAAATGTAGATATGATATTATTTCCATAACTCTTCAATAAATTCTATTTAAAAAAATTTCCCACACGTAATTCAGCCTTATTTGTTTTTTGAATGATCCATTTAATTCTTTTATACAGGCATTTTTCAAACACATTGTTCCCTTTTTCGTAGATATAAAATATACATCATAATTATCAGGAGTTTTGAGCTTAATTTTAAATAAATTATTTAATCTTTTCAATTTATCATCGAATAAAATGGAACTGTTTTGATTTTTGCAGCTTTCCATGTATTATCATCATGCTTTAAAATTTTTTAACAATCTAAAAGCTGTCTAAAACGCTCTATTTGTAATTGCAGATATGTTGATTTCCAATACGCTTCAATAAACACTATTCATATTTTTTTTTGCAAGTAATTCAACATCTCTTATTGTTTTTTAACGAACAACTTAACTTTTTTTTTTTGATTTTGAGAATAAAATCTTGGATACTCGAGAAGAACGTGCTTTTGCTCCTGGAGTTACTTTGTACCTTTACGAAATTTCAAGCATCGACAAACACTCATTTACGAAACAGCATTTCTAGCGAATCTCAGGTGCACTCAGCCGTTTAATGTCAAACAAATAGGTCAAAGAAGTTGTACAGAGAAAATCTCCACTACTTCCAAGGAAATTCTCACGTTCATTTTTTTTTTATTTCTTGCAAAAAAACTGTTGAGAATACTTTTGACTAGAGTTGCCACGCTTTGTTCCCGTAAAAATTCTTCGCACGTGCATATAAACACTTTGCAAGAATAATGCGTAAGCCGAGCGCATGCGCCGTCCTGCGAACAAAGAGAAATTCTAAACTCTTATTTTTGCATCGGCGGAAGGTTAATGGAATTCGTAACCATGGAGCAACCGGATGATTCGATATATTTATGAAGTTGCATCAGAAAAAGGGGAACTGGAAGCAGAAATCGAAATTAGTTTAAAAATAAATCTGGGAATAGTGTCAAAATTGTGTTTTTATTTTGAAGACAGCGAAAAGAAATCGTCTGACATTCTATGAAGCTGTTTATTTTTCGTACTAGTGTTCTTTGAATATGCGATTTATTTTGCTCAGAAAAGTTCACAATTTTGGAAATGAAATTTTCCATGTTAGAATTTTTATTTTGCATTATGTTATATGAAACTACTGCATTATGTTAAATAATTATTGAAATGTCAATTTTTAATTCAGGTTTTGTAAACAAGTTTTAACTATTTTTAAGACACTGACAGGGTGTATTTTGAATTCAGATTTATTCACAGTTTAATTACTAGTTTTACTCAGAGATGCAAATTATTAATCCAACGCCAGTGTGTTTACAATAAAACTTTCCACTTCGTTGAATTCTAATATCAAAATTGAAACAAAAAAGTTTCGGTGGATTAAAACGAATCATAAATTAGAATATACAAATGGCGGAAAATGTTCTCAGATTAAATCATAAAGCAACGAAAAAAGTCAGTGTCACAAAAATAAGACGATTAGATAAAGCAGGATTAATTGATAAAAATAACTCTTAAATTAAGTTGATAGTTAAGTCGAATGTTATTCTTGACAATTGAAATACACATAATCAACCTTTTATTATGCAATTAAATTCGTTATTCCCTTTTGAGATATGAATTGGATGCTGACTTATAAAAAGCATTCTATTTTAGAAATGAGTTAACTGAAATAACATGTCTGCATTATCGAGATTTATTAATTTATTAAAATATATAGCTCTTAATAACATAAATATAAAGTTTATCGTAGAACATAAACAGTAATAAAATATAAGTGATTTTTTACAGATGCAGTATTCAATGCAATTTCCAATACAACAAAAAAAATTTAGAACTTTGAAGACTTTCGAGGTAGCAGTTTGCTGTGATGCAATAAAGCAAAATATAGAAAGCCTTCATAAAATAGTTATAGCAATAACTCTCTTATTTAAGAATTTCCTTAACTTTTTTTCCGGATTTTATTTCATTTTTATTTATTACTGGCTGGTATATTCATCTTCCGCCCGGACGAATTGAAAAATATAGCAATCCATCTGGAAGAATAAAATTTTTTTTTTTTTAAATAATGCCCAACTTTTAAATAATATTGAATAATTTTAAAAGACTAAATGTTCATTCCTTTAACCATACAATATAGTATCATTTATATTGATAAATTTCTGGAAGAATTGATTGTGGGTTTATTGCGCAAAATCCAAATATGGCTATGTTGAGCCGAAAATTTGTTGATAGGTAGATTTCTGAACGAAACTATTTTAAGAAATTTAAAAATCTATAATCGACATTTTTTAACGCCGTTTACATGAATTCGCTAAAAAATGGCTATTTAATTTATATGTTATTACAGATGGTGAAAGAATCGTAATTTTGTTGTTGGCGGAAAACAGTGAAGGGAATTTTCGGAAAAAAATTCACCAAAACTAAATTTGAAAATTTTTAGCGAGAATATGCTTACGGACCTTTCCACATATTCAGCGAAGCTCCCTTACAATTTTAGAACGATAAGATCAACGGTGTGGATTTGCTTAAAGGTCAAACAGACAAGCGATTTTTCAAAATTATACGAGAGCTGTTTTTTTCAAACTCCAATAAACCGTAAAAAAGACAAGATTAATTAGCTATCAAACGTCATGTACAAACATGATAGCTTTTTAACTTAATCAACGTGAAGATTCGGGGATTTGTCATATCGGTGGACGAGTTTTCCGTTCTCGAAGAGGAACGTTGCTGCCAACGATGCGAGATGGAGTTGCACTTTGCTTCAAAGCTCCATTATCCTTCTTTTATTTAAAATGGCTCTTGGCAGTCATTGTAAAGCCTGGAAATAAACAGCTGCATTGTTTGTGGTCTCTGGTTCCATAAACTAAACAAGCAAGACGTTTTTTCGGTCTCCAAAACTCGCAGCCATAACTTTCTTGCTGCTGAAAGTTTGTTAAAAATACTTGCATTCTTGTATCCTTTAATCGGTAGCATTGGTTTGCCCGTCTTTAAATTGTCTACACCATTTACGTATAACACCAGTACTCAAAGTTTTCATGTATACTCGACTCATTTTTCGGTGAATTTCGACTGCATTATTCCCTTCTGCTTGAAGAAAGCGAATAACACTCCGTAACTCGCATTTGGCGGGAGCATCCATTATACCATCCATGTTTGCGTGCTTACAGTTCAGCTTAATATCGTGAAATGGCGTCAGTAATAGTAGAGGCTAAAGATGAGCAGTCGCCCACTGCGCACCCCTCCTACCATTTGTCTGGTTGTTTAACAGCTTGATTGAAAATTGAAAAATAAAACGATCCTCGCATAAGAGATTTCCAACTGATTATTATGACACTGAATCTACGGAATTATATTTTCCTTTTGATAATTTCGGAACACACAGTTTTATATTCATTCATTAATTATACGGGAACCAAAAATAAAATCTTGTGTAATGGTGTTTCATGGCTACTTTAAAAAAACCAATTTCTATTGTTCGTTTAAAGAGTTGTTCACGAACAGAGAAATGGCGCTTGCGAAAGCACAGTGAATAGTTTTCTCTAAAAGGAGTTCCGAAAACTGCTGATTTATCAAAAACTCGGCATTTTAATTTAAAAATATCCTTGCCCCATAAAAATCACGCTGCAGCATAAGAACAATATCTCATTGAAATAAATCACAGAATTTAAATTTATGCGATAAGCATTTTTTGAAACAGTAATATCTCATTGAAATTCGAACAAAAAACAGCGATTTCGAAAGGTTAAATTCGCTGATACTTTTTAGCAAAACGACGAAGAGACAAACCGAAAGAGTTGAGAAATGTTATGAAAGCGAATTAGTATTCAAATCAGTTAAATATTCATAAAAGTGTTATTTGTCGAAACAGAATTTGAATTAAAATCTAGTTTTACAAGAAGGCAAATTAAGGACTACGGCAAAGGCAATCTAGTAAATTTCAAAAGTAAACGAGAAAGGATTGGAAAAAGTTCCAAACGAAAGAACACCGTGACCTAAAATGATTGTGAAAGTTTTCAGTTTTAAATCTTATTTTGAGAGAAAACTGGATTATATACGAGAGATTACGAAAATCGGTTTTTAAAAATAAATACACCTCTTGTTTTTGTCGACACAAATAAAAAGTAACTGTTTGACAAAACAGCTTCTAGCCTTTAAATAAATTTTGTTATTTCTGTAAACATAAAAGACTTTTTCTAAGCGATGAAAATAAATGTTTGATAGATGTTATATTAATTTTTTTTTAAATACAGTCCCAAATTACATTTGAATCGTTTCTTTACATCAACGAATGAAGAATAAATTAAAAGAAATTTCTCTTTTCTTATTTTTCAAAATTTATTTATTAAATTGGGAGCAATATGGGAAAATAAATTGGAGAGTATTTACCACTTTAAAATTGAAATTAAAACGTATTTTTAAAAATAAATACTCTGAAATTTCAAATACATTAATATAACATTTTAGTAATATAGACAAATGGTATTTAAATCATTTCATAATAGGGACTAAAATTTTTCAACACACACATACATACATACATACATATAGTCACAATATCTCATATTTTATTTTATAACTAAATTTTATTAACATAGGAAGGCATAGCGAAAGGGCTTAGGAATTATCAAACACTGTCGCGTTACGAGGACACCTCTTCAGCTGGCACTAAATTATCCTAATTTCCACATCACACCACGAGAGCTCCATTAAAAAAGTAAGATCTCGCCTTATTCTATTGACAGATTTTAAGTGGGCTGATTGTTTAAAAACGCATCACACTTAAAAGCATTAAGGAATGGGGGCTATTGGCGTCGGGTCTCGTAATTTTGAGCTTCGGTCAAGAAGCGAGGGTGACTCCCGAGTTGACGCTCCCCAATCCTATCCTAAACACCATTCGAACACTAGGGCATTAAATCCCGATAAATATAACGTGCATCAATTCCGGTACACGTTGGGTCTTTATAGATATTGATTCTTTTGTTAATAACGTCGCACTAGAAGCAACACGAGGGCTACTGGTGACGGCCATTGCAACTTTGAACTTCGGTCAAGCGACGAGGACGACACCAGAGTTAGCGCATTTCCTTCTTCTAATTTCCACATCACTCCAACGGGAGGACTTGGAACCTCGATAGATTTAATGTGCATCAGCCAAGTTAGACGATCGGTCTCTTGTAGTACCAAGACTCGAGTCCCCGACTGGAAGGTAACTATGCCGGCCGCGAATTTGAGACTATTACCACCACGGTCGCTTAGAGTCTTCAGTGGAATCATGGCCACAAAGCAACATTTTGTGGTGAGAAATAAGCAGATAATAAGCTAGTTAAAATTTCCTAAAAAATTAGTCTATTCAGTAACATTTCATCATATTTATGTTTGGGTATCTTACATTAATAAACTGTACCCCGTCCAATGAACTATTCCTTATGTATTCTTCATAGAAACAACACCGGATGTCGAATTCCCTTATCGCTAGAAACTGGACGTAATAAATTTTTTATAGTTATGGAACCATTAAACGGCGCCGTTAATAAAGATTATGTTGCCAGCTAGAGATGAAAAGTGTTCCAAATTTTTATTATGGAAAAGATGAATGATTTGCGTTAAAAATAACGTTGCTCTTTATTTATCGCGTCTATATCTATGCAATCCAGACTGTTTCAATCTTTAGTTGCACAACAGGTTTATTATAGTTAAAACCATTGAACTTTTTTCTTATCTATAAACCCTTTCTTTCTGTTCCAAATCAAAATTCACAATGCGTTGGATGAAAACGAAGCACAATTTTCTCATCGTCAAAAAATCTGGTATGGTAACAAAATTAGTTAAAATTTAAACAACGTAAAAAAAAAAAAAAAGAAAGAAAATTGAGCTAGTTCTAAGCTAAATATTAAACATGAAATAACTGAAATTTTAGACTTAATCAAAGTATAAGACATTTTTCTCCTTTAATTTCGATTTTTACTTCTGCGGAATTAACATTGCATAAGAGCAACATACTATCAGTGACGGAAACCGGTTATAATGGGTTCTCACGCTTTTGTCCCTTTAACTTTTTAGGCTGTTTTAGGACGTTATTCGATTTGAGTTTTAGTTTAGTTTAGTTTTTATTAACGTTGCACAAGAAGCAACACGAGGGCTTTTGGCGACGGACCTCGTACTTTTGAACCATGGTCAAGTGACGAGACGACACCTGAACTGGCACCCCCTCTCTTAACTTCCACACCACGCCAACGGGAGGACTTTGGGCCCCGAACAGATTTAACATGCATCAGTCCCGGCTTTGGCGGTCAGGGAAGGCGGTCTTTGGCGGCAAAAGATCGAACCTGCGACTGAACGAAAACAGCAGGCCCCGAATCCGAAACCATGACCACTAGGCTACCGCGGCCTCAATTCGATTTGTGAACTTCGCCTGAAGAATAAACCGGGATTCATGTAAATCAGTTTTGTTATTAGTATAATTTGATATTAATGTGTAATTAAACTCCAATAATATAAACAAAACCAAATTGGCAAGCAATCTCAATAATTGAAAAAAAAAAATAATAAAACAATATATATGAAATCATTACTGTACGAATGAATAAAAAGAAACATACCCATCCATAAAATAAACTGAAAAAATGTTTTAAATAATGAAAAATTAATACATATATATATATATTCATATTTAACTATAAGAGTATAAAACATTATATACCGTATAAAATTTCAAAATTAGTATATTAAACGAAAAAACAAATCGACGACACCAGAATTATTAAAAGAAGAAATAAATATTGAAAAGAAAATGTCAAAATCCAAAATTTAAAGAAAAGCAAAAAATGTGCACAATATGTTGAAACAGGCTTTGCACTATTAGGCTGGGTTATTCTAGAATTATGGGCAAACTATCCCCATCTATAAAATATATTAAAAATTGTTATAAAACCACAGATACATTTGAATTGTGAGCAAAAGTAAATTCATAAAAAAAAGGCTTACATAAGTTAAATGAATAAGAAAGAGACGCTAGGAGAATCAGATAGAGTTAATACTAGATATTTAAATATTGAGACGAGTTTTAAGATTAATGAGTAGAATGTGTTCACGACAGATAGCTAATACTGGATTTGGATCCAGTTTGAGTTTATTCCTGACTCGGATCCTCAACTGCAGATAATGAGAAAAATAAATTTTTCAATTAATATTTAATTGGGGAAGCAAAATAAATTTCTCTTCACGTGCATAATACAAATATTTAATTATTCTTAGAGAAGAATAAAAATTGTTTAAGTATTTAACAATCTAACTATTTTACTGATTGTTTTCTTAGTGGAACACATCCTTAGTAGAAAATCAAGGGAATCACAGATTAAATTTAAATCATGAT
The DNA here is from genome assembly GCA_019974015.1 of Nephila pilipes. Classification (NCBI taxonomy): domain Eukaryota; kingdom Metazoa; phylum Arthropoda; class Arachnida; order Araneae; family Nephilidae; genus Nephila; species Nephila pilipes. The sequence goes on along the minus strand of BMAW01038561.1, from coordinate 374,711 downwards.
CGAATTATGAGGAAAATACTCTGGAGCTGGGATAACTTTTAACATAATAACGTTAAATCTTTGAGGTTAAACTAGAAGAGTTCTTTATATTTACAAACCAATCTTTGATAAAATCATTTAACTTCAGAATTTTCCTCAATAACTTTTAACTAGATCCCTGTCAAGGTCGAAAAATTATAAATAATTACATATTGCTGGAAAAACATTCAGCCAAAGTGAATCGAATATAAAAGACTTTATAAAAGTGGCAGATGATTTTTATACATTTTGCAATATTAAACGTAAATTTATTTTAAATAATCGTTTGGCATCGTTTTATTTTTCAAACGGAAATTGAGACTTTTACTATGTATAGAAGAATATTTTAGTGATTTTACAGGGAAAATAGAACATGAAGATTTGTAATAAAAATAGCTATATACTTGAAGAAACATCTGATATATTCCACTTATTGTTAATTTCTGCAACTCTTGACTTAACAAACTATTCAAATAAAAGTTAATTTTTAGTTGCAATCAGATTGTCTCCGCCTTAGCCTGTACAAAATTCATAACATATTATCAGACAGAAAAATGCCCCCATTTTCATACAAATTCGTGACATTGTTTCACATTTATAAGCGAGTTATACTAAGTATTTTAGAGGTTCATATCCCGCAAAAGTTTTCATTCTTTCCCCATAATGTTATAAAAAAACTAAGTTAAAGGAATATTTTTTTAAAAAAAAGTGTTATCGTATAGCCACCATTTTTGTCTATGTATTAATATTACATTATCATTTTTAATGAGAGGATTTTTAAAAAATTTCAACAGTTTTTCTTTAAAAAATTCATGCGTGAAAAATTTCAAAATGATGAAAATTAGTGTACATTTAAACCCATTATTTTTTAAATAACTTTTTTTTTTTGACAAAATCTTTCGCTATTGCGAAAATAATGCGATCAAAGTGCACAGAAAAAAGTGGTTATAGGAACTGTCAATTTTTTAAGAAAATGTTATCTAGATTTGATCCTTTTTAACATTATGAAGATAGAGAAATGCTGCAAAAAGCGACTCTCAAACTTTTGAAACACCCTCATAAATTAGTAGTTTCCTTTTTTAACATGTATTATGAAAAAATGCATTTGCGTTACGATATAGAAGGCGAGATAAGGAAAATATTTTACGCAAAAAAATTAAATTATCTAAATAGAAATGAACACTATTATCAAAATATGCTGCTCTAAATAGGACAATGAAGTTAGAATTTTAATAGCAATGTTGGAACGGTTCTTCTATTTTAAAGAGAAAAAACCGTTCTGGATTTAAATCTTACACAAAAGGTGGACCAAATGCAGCATTTTGTTCAGTTAACTTTCAACTATCATTTCAGAACTTTTTCACCGAATATATTTCCTCTTAAAAAAGCTGTTCGCCGTCTAATCCCAGTTTTCGATATGACTTTCACTCCACATTGAAATTTGCGAAATGAAAATATCGTTCACACTTCGGCTCACCAATCATCCCCTCACAGAATTACTGAGAACGGCTTAATTAAATTGAACGCCAAATTTCAAAGGTTTGTCTCAAGGTCTTCATTAAATGTTAACTTTCTATATACGCATTTTTAATACATTTTAAATAATTAAATTTTTGATTTGTTAGGTAGTTTCTTTTTGTGAATCATATTTATTATGCCTTACACAGCACTAGAGACTTGCGTAGAATATGTGGACAAATAAATGTGAATTTGTATGTTTAAGAGATACCTGTGACCTTGTAAGCAACTTTTTAATTGAGAGATATTGATGAGAAATTTTTTTATTCATTCTATTTGAGCACGCATAAAATATGCATTTCAGAAAAGAAAAGAAAACTTCATTTTCAAAAAGACAATTATTTAAAATTTTAATGTTTTTAAAACTTCTACCACTTCAACAAATGTTAATATTTTTTCGCAAGTGTTTCTAACAATTCTGTGCGCAGGGGTTTAGTATAGTATTAGAAGTTTTATTTTTACATTTTTTTCAATCAAACACTGTGAAAAACAGTGAAAAAACAACTTTATTTAATTTTGTGGATTTTTAAGTAAAAAAAAAAGTTTATGAATCTGTATTCCACACAAAGAATTATCAAACGTATTATGCAAAACAGTAAGAAATAAAATTTCAATACTTTATATATTACTAAAAAAAACGGCCCTTTGAGTACATTACCCGCCGTGAAAAATAAAAGGCAGAGAAAAAGCAGTTTAAAGTTTTGAACGTTGCTTAGTATTCTGTTAAAATAAAATTTAAATAACTCACAAAATTATGTTGCTAGAGCTCTGAAATTTTGCGCATATTTAGAAATGTTATACAACCAAAGTAAGGTGATAATTTTTTTTTTCGATATTTCGATCATTTTTAGGGTGAATGAAATGTAACTATGATGTTGATTCTATGTAATATACGAAAAACCTCTTATTGACCTCATGGGTGTCACTCCCTACCTTATACTATCAACGAATATTTTTTAAAAAAACACTAGTTTTTGATGCGTTCAAAACACAATTCTCATTCAAACGATCGTTGAAACTCTTTTATCCTCCACAATTTCCAAAACATTACCCAATTACACCCATAACTTCTGACCAAGCTAACTATTTAACAAAATAGCACTTACCAGAGGGCGGATAACCCCCGAAACTTCCCGAATCCCTCCTGGCATTCAGGAGTTGCGTCGGAGCATACGGCGTGCTGTGGCTCCGCCGCATGCGTTTCACCGAATTGCCCGTCGGGCGATAACGGCTAATCACTTGATCGAAGCTGATTTTTCGTTCCATTGTGTGTGGTCCGGCGAGCTGATACAAAATGCGAAGCGATGCAACAAGTTCTGCTCAGATCGAAAAGGAAGTATTGCGAGTCGAGGAGAAAAATTCCATCAAAAAAAGGAATAAATTAAGTCTGTCGCCATAAAAATACATAAATTCGATGGAATGATGCTCGAAATGAAACCCAAAACAAGAGCGGTATTTGTGGGAAGAAAACAGGCGTAATGGATTGTACATCTCCAACTAGACTGTTTACTTGGCTAGTTATAATTGTGATGGATCGCAACAACTCGGGTCATTCAAATAGGTCACGTGGTTTATCCGTCCTTTTTTGCGCAAAAGAGTGGAAGTGTTTTTAAATTATTTATAATGGAAGTTAGTTAATGTAAGATGGAATAAGTGGAAAAATCACTAAATGAGAATCTTTTTTTTTTTTTTTTTTTTTTTTTTTTTTTTTTTTGGTATTAATTTATGGTTTAAAATGCTCTTTTTAAAAATCACATTTTTGGAAATGTTAATTCCTTTTATTTATCAACACCAAAAATAAAACTTATTTAAATATTGAATCCGAAAATTCATAAGTTGATGAATACGTTCAGGACTAGTATCGGTTGGTTAAATCTATAATTACACCAGGCCCCCAGCCGCGCAGGAATACCGATTTTACAGGATTGTCGAGCGTTAACACATCAATCAATAACTCCCGAGACTAACCCAGAGATGGCGCTCGTAGTAAACCAGTAACCAGGTCTTTCTAGAGTACGAACCTTTGCTTGAAACGTGTCAAAATTTTAAGTCGATCGGACCAGAAACAGCCGAGTTATCGAGGTTGGAGTAAAGTCGTTTTGTAGTTTGCTTAAAAAATTTAAAAAACCGAGTTTCGTGTTCTGATAAAACATTGTTTTTTAATGGGTAAAAACACCGTGCAAGCGAAACAATGGATTGAAAAATGTTACCCGGACTCTTGTCCATCCAAAGCAACGATTTGTCGGTGGTTTGCCGAGTTTAAACGTGGTCGTACCGACACAAATGACGCGGAACGCTCGGGTAGACCTGTGGAAGCCGTTACACCGGAAAATGTGAGTGAAGTGACAAAAATTATAATGAAAGATCGTAAAGTGAAGCTCCGTGAGATTGCTGAGATGACACAGATATCATATGGAAGTGTATTTACTGAAAAAGGTTTTTTGAAGTGAAGTGAAAAAGGTTTTTTCCAAGTGGGTGCCGCGATTGCTTTCGATGGAACAAAAACAGCAACGAGTCGATGATTCAGAAAGCTGTTTATCGCTATTTACTCGCAACAAAAAAGATTTCTTGGGAAAAAAAGAAAAGAAAAAAAAAGATTTGGAAAAGCGTTGGAACGATTGTATCACCCTAAAAGGTGATTAACAAAAGGTGTTATGTTGATGAATAAAAAAAAATTTTGCAAAAAAAATGTTGTTTTCAATGTTAGTCTCGGGACGTATTGATCCATGTGTTATATCAAAGATAAACCACTCTCTATTAAACGTTAAGCCATTAAAACATGGATTTAATGTATTAATACACGTTCTGAACCGGTGTAGACAATATAAACATCCAATAAAGTATTTCTTCTCCTTCTAGCAACTACAAATTTCAATTCAAATATTGAACATTAATTTAATTGAATATTTTTTATTGATAAAAAGATACGGCTCAAAGGAAAAAATAAATTCAGTAAAATGATTATTGTGACAAGCTTTCCTATAGACGATTAATTATCTTTATTTCTTGCTATATACACGGAAGTCCCAACCTTACACTTACTAATTTTAATTCCACATTTGAAGATCACCTACTGAGGTTAAAGAATATTTTAAAGAATACTCTCTATACGAAAACAGTTGTGATGGTATGCAAACGTGATATTTAACGCAATAGAAAATAAGATACACTGTACAGAAGATAATCAAAAGTGGAGAAGAGAACCACTAATGCAAAGAAAAGAGCTAGCAGTGGCGATTAGGAATAAAAAGACAGGAGAAGGGAATGTATAAGCGACAAAAAATGACGTAAGGATATTAAAGAGTTTAAGGAGAAGTAGACACAAAAAATTTAAAATTTACCAATAAAAAGGCAAGCTTTTGAGGTTTTCTGAGCGAATTATGACACAGTAAAAGAGGACATTTTATACCAATTTTACTGTGGTGTAGTTGTAACTGTAGTGTGTAATGGTTTTTATAAAATTTTAATTGATGTTATTACCTTTATAAAAACAATATTACAATTAAACAGAAGTGTTTTGATATTTAAAAAATGATCAGAGATAATTTTATTTCAAATAAAGTATGACTTGTTAAATTAAACGCCAAAAAATGATAATTTGCCAAAATCTAGAGAGTGAGTGCCTTGTTTAATGCCCCATTAAACAACAAAACATGCAGTGAGTGATTGTGATTATTTATTTACGTCGCAATAAGAAGCCACTTGAAGGGTATTGGCGACAGACCTCATAATTTTGAGTCTCTATCAAGTGACGAGGGCGATATCCAAGTTGGCAACTCCCTTTCCAAATTTCCACACCATGCCATTGGGAGGACTTGGGACCTCGAAAGATTTAAAGTGCATCAGCCCCTCTTCGCCGCTCAGGGCATCAGGACTCGAACCAAATTCTATTATAGAAAGACAGACATAAAAAAATTAAATTTCTCAAGACTTCTGCAACCGAGTCGTGTTGCAAGACATTGCATTTTGTGCATATTTCAGCTATGTAAATCTTTTATTAATCAAAGAAATGGAATGAAGGATAATTAAGTTATAAGATAATAGGGATTATACGAATGTTTTGTATAAAATTCCTAGTTTCAGGCGGTTAAAACGGTATAAAAATATTTTCCAAAAAAGTGGGGGAAGAGGAGGTCACCCTCCAATCGCCACCCCCCACAGAAGGTAGTTATTTTTGTATATTTTATTTTGTTCATTTTTTTAATATCGTATGAAAACGTTTTTGACTCAGCGTGTTTTTCATGAAAGGCTTCATTCAAAGTATCGATTTAATCTATTTTTAGAAATACAAGCGCCTGTTTCCTTTGTATCCGAGAGCGAAAAAGAATAAGAACAAGTAGAAAACCGAGAGAAAAAGGAGCTTCAATGATTTCTTAAATTTATTCTGCATACACCGTCAAAATGTTTCGAAATAAACAATAAATTAATTCGAAAGAACTCAAGATTTCGCTGTTATGAGCTGCAGATACGTTGTTCCAAAGAACTTCGGTGAGGTGCAACCTCAAACTCGTGATTCCAAGCCAAGCCAGCAATCTAACCTGCGAAGTCTATTTTCAACATTGCCAGAAGTTAATACACTAAGATAACTAGCCTGACGGGGATGTGTTTTTTAATTTAACTAGTGAGAGCGCAATGAAATGCGAACGGGTCAACTTTTCTTCACACCCAATGGTCGAGTGAGTGAGTGAGTGAATGTATAGGTTACATGAAAAAATTGGAAAAAAAGGAACAAAAATTGGTTGACAAGGAGGAGGATCGAAAATAAAGAACGATCGCTAGAGTATTCTGGGGGTGCATCACCCATGTTTACCAAAGACAGTAAACCCCATGGAAAAGAAAAAGAGCCCAAGAGTGCCTCGGGGTCATGATGCCCGTACTTACCAAAAGATGGCAAGTCCCTGAGGTCGTCAAGGCTTTGAAACACCACCGGCTGGCATGGTCAACTCTCCTGCCCCTCCACGGGGTCAAAAGCCATATAACACCGAATTGGTTATGCAGGACTGGAATATTAGATGACCGCACAGCCTAGAGCTACTAATTGCAAATGACCTCGAAGCAAAAACACTTGTTTCTATGAATCTAAAACATTAGTTTTTTTTAACGTCGCACTAGAAGCAACTCGAGGGTTGTTGGTGACGGACCTCGTAATTTTTAACTTCGGTCAAGTGACGAGGACGACACCTGAGCTGGCAATCCCTCTCCTAACTTCCACACTACGCCAACAGGAGGACTTTGGGCCCCAACAGATTTAACGTGCATCAGTCCCGGGAACACGGCGGGTCTTTGGGAGCCAAGGATCGAACCCGCGACTGAAAGTAAACCGTCGGTCACGAATCCGAAATCATGACCACTACGCTACAGCGGCCACATGAATCCGAGACAATCGCATATGAATCACAACTATGACATACCAGCTACGACGCAAGTGTTGACGAGATCCGCCACTCAACTATGACAGCTGATGACGCTAAATGGAAACTGTCCGAAAACTAAGCTCAATTCAACAGGGAGGGAATGTATACCAATTGCAGTAAAGGCTAGGAAAGCAACTTTCTCTACAAATATATCATTCAGAATGTTCCTCTTCATATCATGACGATGATACTAGAGAGGAAGTATACGGCGACTCTCTTCCACAACGCCAGAAGTTAAAATAGCTTAATAACTATCCCGAGAGAGATGTCTCTTTCAACTAAGTTGCTGGGAGCACAGCAAAAAGCGACTTGTAAAATTTTTCTACGGATAAGGTGGGTGAAAGGTGCAAAACGCCGTTGGCACTCCAAGGTCAACTGTCCTTCCCTCTCCATAGGGTCGAAAAATATCAAACGCCGAAAACCTCAAAACATTACAATTTAAATGTTTCCAATGGTATATTTTCATTATAATAAATATTCTCTACAACGTAACATGTATATTTAGAACAAAAAAAAATTTACATTTCTCAATCCTTTTTTAAACCTTTTTAACTACAAGAGACTAAACATAAAAATAATATACTTTTTCAAAAGAATAATCACGTCTCCGAACGCTCTGTTTTGAATACGTAATATAAGCATATTATTACAAAACACAGATCAACCGGTTGAGAAATGAGAAATAATAATAATAAAAAAAAATCACTTGCGTAGCAATAACAACGAAAGTAATTCATTCCGATCACGTTTTTATTCTAATGAACTTGTTACGACAGCAGTTCATAATAAAATCTTCGATAAAAAACACATATTATGAATTATTATTTTTACATCGTTTCAACAACAACAACAAAAAAAAAAGGAATAACTGATTATGTTACAACTGTGATGTCTTAAAGTAAAATATTTTACTGTCTCTAAGCATTTGAATGCGTAAAAAAATTCATTAAGAAACAAATCATTAATTTTTACCTATCTAAATTCACACAATACACTTTTTACACAATGAGAGGGAATCGTAAGTTTTAATTAACCCGTATTACCGAAAAGGTTTAGCTATATTCCTTGAGTATCCAAGTTTCAATTGTTACTAAAAATAATCTGTATAGAAACTTTATTTTTAATTCAGACTTTCCTATAATAATCACCATCCAAATTTATTCATTTCTGTAATCTTTTCTTAATCTTTCGAAAACCGTCATTGTGACACTGAACGGATTGGACTCTTTTATTTTCTCCACACTACTGATTTCTTTTAGGGGTTGGACATTTTTTCCGAAGCACGGGGGATGATATTCTACCCCGTGGAGGGAAGGAAAATAGTTGGTGACCTTGAGTGTCAGCGGTGGTTGTTTTGAGCCCAGGTCCACTGGGTCCGAAGAATGTTGACCGTTCGCTTTTGGCAGCGTTCCTACCAACTAGGCTGAAAAGACGTTTCATCTGGCAAGTTAGTAAGACGTTTTAACTTCTGGAATTGTTGTTGAAGAGATTCGCTGCAACTTCAATACACGGGTTCCCAAAGCCAAACAAATCAACATGTATCTAAAAAATTTTACATCATGTACATTTCGATTAATTTATATACAGAATAAGTTTATTCCAGATATTTATGCTATTTCTTAGTAATAAAACTTTATGCCACCTCCCCTCTCTCCTACAGTTTATTGCGATGATGTGAAAATTGGTTGCATTTTCAGAGAAGTTGGCAAGCATAAAGAATAAAAGATGAATTATTAAATGCACGATTACTTCGAAAAATAACTCACTTTCACTCGTATATTACTATCGCTAATTTTTTATATAAAGTCAGTACTCTATATAATAATAAACGGCACATATAAGGGAAATAAGTTAAGTATCAGTGCTTGAGGTTTATCCCTTCATTCGATTTTATTGAATTGATGCTTTATTAGAATTGTGTAATAGGATACAAGGAAAGGAATTTGTAACTCTGAATTCGATAAGTGGCTAGTATTATCTTCTAATACCTACCATGCCATACCAACCAATGACGATGAAACCTAACTGAATTTGACACGCGTTAATCTCTATTATTCCATTCAACGACCTTTGATGAAATCCGGACTCGAACTTATGGCTTGCTAAATATGAGATTGAGTAACAGGGTTTAAGGTGCAAGAGTCGAATGGTGTGGATAAGCTACACCAAACATTTGTTTATACCATAATCTAGACGGTAAAAAAGGGGGAAACTGGCTGACAGGAAATAAGATCGGAAATGAGGAAAGATCGCTGAGGTATCCCAGAGACGCATCACCTTTGTTTACCATAGACATCAAAATCTCAAAAGAAAGAAAAAAGATATCTAGTGTACTACAAAAGATCTGCAGAGTCCTGAACCCCATTTTACCGAGAAAGGTATGCCCCAAAGGAGAAGCAGTATAATGAACAGGAAGCGGTAGAGGATTTAGAGATTCATAGGAACACTATATCGGTTCGAACAACCGCAAGATGATATAAAAAGCGCGTAAATCCGACTCTAATTCCGTTACTTGAAGTTTGAGAATTGAAGATGGTTGTTCAGAATTACTCAAGTATGAGTAGAATTCCTTATTATAATATTTGGTGAAGGACGCGATTACTTAGCCGTTCCCCGTGATTGATTTATTTTGATTTCGCTTATTCAAGTGATGTGACGAGATGAATTTTAATGGAACAAGAGCCAAATGTAGCTATACTGCGCCAATAAAAGTTAAACTGCGATCAGGACATTCGAAAAACAAAAAGAAAAATTAGTTGACAAGAAGGAGGGTCGAAAAGAGAGAAGGATCCCTAGGGTAGCACGTCATTCGTGTTTACCAAAAATTTAAAGCTTCCTGAGAAGAAAAAAGATCACAAAGGTACCTCAGGGTCATGATGCTCGTACCCACCCTGAAGAAGGTGAATCTCTGAAAGCTTTGTTTATTCAAGATTGAATAAAATGGTAAAATATTTTTGGCTGATTGTTATTTCGGCGCTATATCTTTCAACCATGACGAACACACCAGAATTTCATAAAGGACCTCATAAATTTGGAGCTAGTTCTTTGGACGAGGTGAATGTTTGTTTATGACGCAAGAGGTAAATCTGGCTATGATGTACCATTCACAGGACGAGGACATAAGAAATGTTACATCTTTCTTTTAACTTCTCTACAAATAAAACATTGAAGCCCACTAAGTTTTAACATCAGTTTCCATTGTTACACATGACCACATCTGCGAAATCCAGAATCGATTGATCGGTTTTATTAACGTCGCACTAGAAGCAACATGAGAGCTATTGACGACAGACCTCGTAAAATTGAACCTCGGTCAAATGACGAGGACGACACCCGGGCTGACACCTCCCTCTCTAAATTTCCACACCACGCCAATGGGAGGACTTGGAGCCCAGACAGATTTAACGTGCATCAGCCCCGGCAACACGGCGGGTCATCAGTGAGAAAGAGAGGTCGATCCCTTTCATTCAGGGATCGAGAGACCCTTCATATAGTCCGCGACCATTACCACAACGCTACCGCGGTAACCCGAATTCCAGAATCGAACTTGCGACCTTAATCATGATTTTTCCTTTATGCAACTGCGACCAATTTAAAGGCCCGAAATACGATTGAGCAGCAACGACACAATTCCATTATGAGGAAATTTATTCTTTCGACTCATAAACCCCTATTTAAAAATTTAAAAATGACGTTTTCTTTATTTGTATACCACAAAAGTCTACTTTGAATACATTTCTTGAAAGTCAATGACATTGACAGTGTTTCTTTCATCTTTGAGCAAACGGTACTTCCACTGGAACAACCCTTATTCCAAATATCTTTTCACTTAGCAACAGTCTTTAGTCGTTCTTGACCCAGTTTCTACGATCGAACAACAAACAATCTTGGCGAAAAAGTGATGTTCTGGCCACCATCACCGGGATCGTTCATTTACGAGTTGATGCATCACCACTTACGGAGGGGAAAAAATGTTTTTTATGCATACGTATTACAACCAATTGAGTGTATTTACGATCTGTCCGTGTCACCGCTTACGTCATCACAAAGTGCACATAAAGGATGTTTTTTTTCCCTCCAGTTTTTATTACACGAGGGAAAACATCTGCTCTTGGCTGGAGATAATTCAGGAGGGTGGAGGATCGACCCACCTGTAGGGGGAGGGAAAAGAGGAACAAACAAAGGGTGCGAGGTACTTGGATGTGAAATCTTTGGAATTCTTTGCGATGGAAGACAGCTGCGATTGCAAAACCGATTGTGACGGACGATACGAGTAAAGTGAAGTGAAGAAACGATTTTTTTTTTTACTTTACAATTTCTTGAGTGGGTGTGAAAGAGTTTTCGACAATAAAGGTAGGTGCATTTTTTTTTTCAAAGAGAAAATTAACATCATTTTATTAGTTGATTAAAACGATTTAAGATATAAAAATGCAAAACAAATAGTTAGTCAGTTTCATTTAATAAAAAGAAACACTAATTTTGAATGCGTGTAATAGCATAAACGTCAAACTGTTTCAAAATATTGATGAAATCGATCTGAATTTATTTTAAATTTATGATAAAGTGACTGTTTGTTTCAGAAATGAAAGATCGTTTCGTGTCAGCAATCATTTCTCAATACATCGTACATTACCGCGTGTAAAGAGAGATTTTAAAGATATTTCTTCTGAGGTAAATTTCGGGGATTCAAATTATACTCGAATCCACTAGTTAGTAAAAAAAAAAAAAAACAACCTTGGTACTTTTCCATTAGCCGCGAGCGAGCGATAAATCGCCAAATATAGCACGTTTTTTGCCTCTTCACTTTATGAAGAAAATAATTCTAAATGAAATGACTAATCAATTTATTAAAAGGAATAGTTTTATTTTCTAAAGTGTTTGTATTTCTGATTTGGCGAAATGTGTACCCGGCTATAATGGAAAAGCTCCAATATTATATATAAAAGAAATATCACCACAGGAAATGCGCACTAACAATGGAAAATGAAAATTTCTTTAAGCTTCTAACTTCCATTTTGGGTGTTTTAAACGCAACCTTTGCGTAAAAAGAAAAAAAAGTAATTCGAATGTTTTAAAGTCCGTATCCGCATTTTCTCATGTGGCCACAGCTGCCGACTGGTCATGGTTGTGAGCTCACGGCTGATGTTGTTTCCGTCGAGAAGCGTGGTGGAGTCCCGATTCGATTGAAAACAAGCCATGTAGCGGGACTGATGCACATCCCCATTCTGTTGAAGCCCAATTACCAACAGCCGACATATTGGTGATTAAAGTGCGACGTTAATAAATAAAAAGCTTCCGTTTTTTTTTAAATTCCTACTATTGGCTCAGTCTCCTTATATATATCTTGTTCAAATTTTCAATCGTTAAATAAAATACTTTTTATTCATCCACTCGAGTTCAAATACATTTTTTTAAACTTGTAGCGGATGACACTCGATGTTAATACATTTTTTTCAAATATTAATTCAACTTTATTGGTGAGAATGCAGTTTAGCCCAACCACTTGGTGATTTTTTTTGGGAAGTAAGTAAAGTCCACATTTGGCAAAATACCGCAAAATAACTCCTGTCGCCAAGGGTGGTTGGGCTAAACTGCATTCCAACCACTTTATTTACCGGATGAATTAAGAAACAAGCCAATGTTTCTACTATGCTATTTGTATTGCAATGACAAGATGGTAGAGCGTCGGCGTAGAATCTTCGTGCCTTCGGATCGAATCTCGTCGAAGCATAATATTTTTTTATTTGATTTTCAGATAATTAATTTTAGTTTTATATGGGAGGAAAAAAATTCTCCTATATAAGATATTTAGCGGGATATAAATTTAGGAATAAATACCGTCCGTGACGAAGCGTGTAGATCGCTGGAAAAAAAATTTCTTTTGCCACTCAATATAGCGATTCTGTCATATGTGTATACATATTTATATTAATTGTAATTGTTTGATAATAAGTAACTAAAATAAAACTTTTCTTTGTTGACCTAAGTAGGAATTGACTTTTTTTTTTTTTTTTTTTTTCAAATTAATTGTTTCACTTCAGCTTACAAAAAAGTTTTGAATTTTGAGTAGATTTTTGAAAAAAAAAAGGGGGGGGGAGGGGAACGCATTCGTGGCTTATAATCATAAATATATACGGTAATTAAATCTACAAATATTCATTTTGCTTGGTTGTTTAGCTATCTGATGTAGCTTAATGTTGTACGAACCGGATATTGGAGGACATTCTTATTTCGATCCATAGTCCGATGACGAATTCAATAAAAAACGGCACGTCATTCGCCAAACTTCCACACAACTCGCATGTGAGGATTTTGAAGTCTAGTTAGATTTAGCAGATAATCTCCCAGTTTCTCGAGAACACCAGTGAAAGGAATCTGGTTTCGAATTTACGACCCTCTGGTCACCAAATCACGAATCTACCGGCCAAAGAAACTGTGCTTCACTCTAAAAAATGCTTCCTTTATTTAATTCTAAAATATTCAAAAAATTTCGCGGAAAAGAATCGTTTCAAATGACCACCAGTAAAAGTAACCGCAATAATTTTTCCCCAACACTTCTTAATTATATTGCATTGTATATCAGTTTGGCACAAAATTTTTCATCAATTTTTTACCCACTGCGCGACAAAAGCTAGAATCTTGAAAATTTTGCATTCAAGCTCAATTTGGATGACAGTACAATATTCAATTACAAAAAGACAAATAAAAAATACAAATAAATAAAATGTTGCTCAAAGGGGTTTTGTAACAGACCAAAAAAGTAGAAAATGATATATAATTTTTTTTAAAAAAAAGTAAAAAATTTGTAATCTAACTGAAAATTGACTAAGCGTAAGTAACACTTCAGTTTTCAATCGAAACTTTTCTTCTGGATTGAAAAATCTTGATGATGATGAACTGTCATTTTCGTTAAATCTTTCATTTAATTTCTTAATGGACGAAGGAAAAAAATTTCTTTTTTAGTTCTTTTTTTTTTACTCTTTTGACACAAAGTTTTTTTTTAAAAAAAGTTTACGTATATTATTAAATACTCAGCTCTCAGACACAAAGTGCAATGATATATTTTCTTTAGAAATCATTATAATTTAGGATATTGTGACATATTCAATTTTTAAAAACAAACGATTTAATCTTAATGTGATACTTTTTTAAGATATTATCTATTCAACTTTTAAAGGCAAACGATTTAATTTAATGTGATACTTTTTTCATTATTCTTTACTAAGATATATTTTTTTTTGGCAACACCAGATTATATTTTTGTTTTTTAGATAATTTACTGGCAACAAACATAAAGAAATAGAATTGATTTTGGTTCCAAGAGGTAAAGACGAACGTTGAAAAATGATGCGTGTGAAAATTGAGTGTATAATTTATGTTTGAAAAGATGTGAGCAAATAAATGTGATGTCCTGAAAACAAGTCATCTTTATTAATAGTCTTCAATACAGTATAATATAAAAATAATTTTTGATTTAACTTTTACTAAAAGTAATATACTAAAAACACTTATGCCTTGACAAGTTAAGTGATCAATATAACTTATTTTCCATATTTTCTGTACGAGTATTACCATTTATTTCTCTGTCGTTAGAATATTGAAAAATGTTTCGAAATTGTTTCCGTGCACGTCTTTTATCTTCTAAAGCAGGAGTTGTCAAATAGCGTCCCGCTAAGATTTCTTTTGTGGCTCGCCAAGACATTCAGAAAAACTGAGATTTCCTTCCAGAGCATAAAATGATTCAAAGCAAGCAGGGCAAGATAATTTCTTTCATTTTCCTTTAATAAGAAAACAGAAAGTGCATGAAAATATTTCTGCAAAGACTAGGAATCATCTGTTGAGTTTGGAGGACGAGGTGACAAGATTTCTGGACTTCACGAAAATTGAGCCTAAATTCAATTCGCTCTGCGATTCCATCACTGCTGATATTGACACAGCACCCCGAGGAGCTGCTGCTTATTGACATGCAGTCAGATCACATTGTGAAAGAAATGTTTAATGCTGCGACGTTTGTTGACATTTATAAATCTTTTTTGGCTGAAAAGCTTCCACGTATACGGACATTTGCTGGAAAAAATGTTCTCTATATTTGGGTTTACATATATTTGTGAGCAAAATTTTTATAGCTAGAAGATCAACTAGAGTAAATATTGATGACCTTTGACAGACATTAACTTGCAGATTGTGATGAAAATCTCACACCTGATTAAAAAGAATTGTAGAAAAGTGTGATAGTGCATATTTGTCTCATTAAACTGATTCTAAAATTAAATGTGCTTGCAGCTACAGATGATATGAAATTAGCACAAAAAAATAAATTGAATAAAACTGACCCCCTAATTTTATTTTATTTATATTTATTGATTTTTATGGTACAATTTATATCTTTTTTTGAAGTTTAAAGTTAACTTTTGAATGCAAACATTTTAAAAGATGCGGTCTGCCGCTAGCCTCTTGCAGTGTGGTCCCCGAGCAGAAACAATTGCCACTCCTGTTCTGAAGAATTATAATTGCAATCATTTATTTTATTTATAACAATTCGTTTTTCGAATTTCTTAAAAATATATCAAAAGTACATAAAATTTAATAAGAAATCCACAAATTAAATAATTTTATAATCCTTTAAAAGAAATTGAAATAATTCTTATGTGTAAGTAACGAATTCTCATTGCTCAAACACTTTGAGAATAGGCAACCTTCCTTACACACTATTGTTAAAATTCATTAAAAAAAATAACACAAAAAATGCAGTTATTAAAAAACAAAATGATTAATTCAATAAAATAATTCTTTCGAAACATTATATTAATAAATACTTTATAACAGCTCTTTTAAATTAATTTATAAATCAAATGTGTAAAATTTAATATTCTCAAATTTGAAAGAAAAAAAAATCAATGAATGACAAACAAAAACTTCAGCGCAATTTCAACTGAATGAATCTACAGCAAAAGTACTTTAATAGCTTCTTGCATACAAAGTATCATATATTTAATGAAGAAAACTAAAAGAAGAGCAGACGATAACAACAGATACGAATTCGGAATCAACAACAGATACATTCATATATCTTTATATGTATTTATTACTAATAAATTATTTAAATTGTGCGTCAAGAAATAAAGAGTAAAACTGTCATTTCTGAGAATTTTACCTGAAAATTCTCATTTCCTTTTTTAATGAGAGAGAGACAGCAACCATTTTAAATAATTAAATACAACACTTATTCTATTTTACTTATTTTCCTATGGCAACAAGATCAAATAAAAAAAAAAGAAAACCCATGAAGCAAGTTCTCTTGAACGTTAAATGACACCAGCAAATTTTTTTTTATTTTGTTGTAGGTGTCATCTGGCGAGGTGGTCAGTCAATAAAGAACAGTGAAGAAAGAAAGAAAAAATAATAATAAAAAAAGGGAAGGAAGGCAAACCGCTTCTGCTGTTACTAGGTGGAAACAGGGCAGCGAAATCTTCACTGCAGTACTTCCGTTGAGGGAATATTCATCAGGTTAACGGAAGTGACGTCACGAATCTGGCTCTACAAATCGATCCTTTTGTCACGCAGGAGGGAAACCCCCTCCTTAGCTCTCCCAAAGCCGGTCGAAAGGGGTTCCCCTTCGTTCTGTTCCACCCCCTCCTTCTCTTTTCCACAGAAAAAAATTGTTTTAAATCAGCTATGAAAAGATTTTGACTAAGATTTAGGGGGAAAAGGATTTTTTTTATGTAGTTGGTATTCATTTTTTTTTTTTTTGAACATAGAAAGAGACATAAAAATTCTTTTGCAGTTTATGATGTCGTTTACCTTTACAGAGTACTTCTTTACAACATTTCATTGAAAGGATTTAAGTATGGTGAAAGTACATAGGACGCCACAAACTCTGATCATTTGAATGGCGTTTATACAAAATGGTATTGGTTTTTGTGAAACTAAACATAATTCAAATAAAATTTTAGTAGGCAAGTATGAGAAAGCATTGAGTATCTATTTAAATATATACTGATTTATAAGGAACCAAAACATTCCCAATATAATTACAATAATTAAACTAAGAAAATATTTACCAAACTTATATTTTGAAAAATTACGTCTTGAAAAACATAAATTTACAAATTATAAGACAGCAGTATTTTAATTTATACCTAGTCGTCCATTTTAGTCAAAATAGGAAATAAATCTAAAAAAAATCGTACAAATGTCATAAACCTAACAGAATGATTATCAAACAATTAAATTCCACTATAAAGCAAATTAAAAACAAAATATTTTTAAATAAGAAAATAAATGTTACAGAATAATACTAGAATAACAAACGACACGATTCTCTACTTTTGAACTAAATTTAACAAAATGAAACTTAATTTTGTGAAACATGCATAATATTACCACCAAAAGTGTACAAATAATGTTCTATTATAATGATTTGTAAATATTTCATTAGTTGAGATTAAAATAAATTTTGAACAAACAAATGATTCTTCAATTCTATCATCATACAAAACAAATGTGGTAAAATCTTGTTAGCCAATAGGCGTACATTTTTTTAAAAAATGTTCGAATTTTTTTCCAGTTTCATTTTAAAACACAACAAATAATTAAAATTTAAAATAACAAATTTAAAAAACAATAATTTTTTAATTAAATAAATAATTAAAAATTTACTTAGTAAAGGATTTTAAATAATTTTTAAAACTAGTACTCATTTCAGAAAATAACATTCACACATTTCATCTAATTATCGTAATCATATCTTAAACGATTGCGTATAGAATTATTGAAGAATTTGAAATAGATTATTTAACGAAAATTTTTGGAAAAAAAAAATTACCACTTTTTTCAAAAATTAAAAATCTTGAGTACTATTATTTGATTCAATAGTAAATCCTTTTTATGGATTAAAATTTTTGTTTTATTCATTATATTGATTTTTACTCAGCAATTCGATACTGAGTCGCAATATAAATTCAGAACATAAGAGTAATTAATTCCACGAAAAATGCTTTTAAGTGTCTGACGTTTTCTAATGATAATCCTAACTCATGATTTCGTGTCTGGCATTTAAAACAGTATTCAAATAGAAAATTTAAAACTAATAACGCGTGAACAGCGTTTTTAGAAGATTAATGATATTACTGAATATCCAATTAACCAAATGATGGAGTTAGGAATAAAGAATCTCATTAGTTTTTAACACTCGATTATTTTTATTTTTTGCAACCTGTTCCATAAACTGATTCCCCCTCAAGGTCACTGAGCACAATAACGATGGGACTTGTATTAGTTCTCAGAAATAGAGAAAAACAATCTAAAATTCCATTCTCACACGCATAAATTCAGCGGTATTTGTTTAATGTATAAAAGAAAAAGGACACAAATTTGATACTAAATTAACTTTTGAACAAATTAGTCATAAATTAAATTAGGATACAGAATTTTAATGGTGATATGTGATTTGCAATCGTCGATCTAAATTTCTACAATGTAATATTCTGTTCATAACACTTAATAAAATGTCTTGTTCACAAGTTTATTAACTTAATTCTTTGTACCTACTATCTTTAAAATGCAATTTTTCCTTTACTTTAAAAAAGCAAATTCTTTATTATCTTGAATTCAATTAACTTGTTTACATTTATGACACATCAATGGATTGGAAATTAATCAAATATTCTTCAGAATATTCGAAGAATTTGTATAAAAGATTGCAAATCATAAAAATGCAAAGAATTGGTATAAAAATTTCTTTTTTTTTTCCTTTTAAAGATCTCACACATCTTTAAGTCCTTAAAGCATATTAACAGTCTTTTTAGCTTTTTAGGGAAACAGAATATATTAAAATACTTAAAAGTTTCCTTTTTATTTTGCAAATAATAATAATAAAATAAAAAATCTAGGCCCTTTAATTGATTCCGTAAATGGGTAGGATCCTATTTCAGAATGAAGTTTTGGCGATAAATTGCTAAACTGTTAATCTTCCTTCTAGTTAACAAACCCTATCTACTGGTTGCCCCGTATTTGGCGCCAATTAATGGGTGTACGCTAAACTAGGATTTTTCCCAAAAGATGAATTACTTATGAAAATCTTAATAAATAGAACAATGGAAAAGTGAATTTTAAAATTCTAAGCAAAGGTGCCACGATAAAAACAAAAGTATTTCTCTGTGTGTGTTTTTAACTGTATTTTTTAGGATTCTGATATTTTACTCATTATAAAATGGAGTGAACTTAATTTTAATCCGATAAACAGTCGTACATTTTAGCTTTAGATCAGTATTTGTTTCAAAATTAGAAATTGAGTGATAAAATTAATTTTTTTTAAAAAAAGCACAAAATTTATATTTTAAAATCATAATTTTGAGCAGCAATTTTTCCCAGTTATAAGTGGAGTGGATTTTATGCAAAATGTATCTTAAGGTACCTGCACTATTTACAAATGCAAATACAGCTATTAATTGCTCAAACATAATTATTCATGTTTATGATTAAGACTTTCTTTTTCTTTTTTTTTTACACAAATAGACGCTTAAGTATGCAGATATGTCAATGTAAAAATATGATTTCTATTGACGATAATTTTTTTAAAATTAATTGTTTTTTTCTTTTCGAAGACATTTCATATATATAAAAGATCTCAGAATAGTTTAAGTAGTTTAGTTTTTATTAACGTCGCACTAGAAGCAATACGAGGGCTATTGGCGACGGACCTCGTAATTTTGAACCACGGTCAATTGACGAGGACGATACCTGAGCTGGCACTCCCCTCTCCTAACATACACACTACACCAACGGGAGGACTTTGAGCCCCGACAGATTTAACGTGCATCAGCCCCGGTTACACGGCGGATCTTTAGCGGCCAGGGATCGAACCCGCGACTGAACGAAAACCGCCGGCCACGAATAAGAAATCATGACCACTAGGCTACCGAGGCCACAAGATCTTAGAATAGATTGGAAAACAATAAAATTACAGAAAACACACACATATATATACATATATATACACACACACACAGTATACTCACATATATTATGCATACATAGATACAAATAACTATATAACATAAGAAATACGATATTTGATTGAAATTGAGATTTATATTTACAAAAACAGTTCAAAGGGTCGAATATTTACAATATTTCTGGATCCATGCTTATTTATCCTTCAAAATACCTTTATTCTTAATGTTTATTAACATTTGAAAACGACCTTATTTAACACTAGAAGTGTAAGAACTCTTTGCTTCAAAGGAAATGCGAAGAGAAGATTTGACAAGTGGACTGTTAAGGGGTTTCAAGATTTTTAAACTTTAAAATTTTCGATGTTTTGGAAAAAGTATATATGTGTTAGAGCCGCATCTTTTCTGAACATTTTGATGTTAAGGGTTTAACAATACTATCAGAGTTGCCGAGACAAAACTTAACCTTGTTTTACTATGGGTTTATATTTGTTATTTTCCCTTTTTCTCAAAATAAAACATTTTAACTTGCACGAAGAATTTTTCAGATGATATTAATCATATTAATTTGAAATTTCATTAGACATCTTCAAAATAAGTTTCTTTAGGATTTATACACCACACAAGTTTTAGACATATTATTAAAAGGAAAAAATTACATGGATTTTAATTTTTTTTTTTAATTTCAATTTTTTAAATATTGTTCTAATTTTTTATTATTCTTTCCTCTATATTTTTAAGAAGTTTTGAAGTTATACAAACTGAAAATTTTTCTATTAAGTAACATTACTTTTATAAATTTTAAACGAAGTCATACTTCAGAATCCTCCTCGCAGTAAAATGTTGATTTTCGTAATTTTGGGGAAAAAAAAAAAAAAGATGTCCAATTTTTGTTTCTTTAAAAACTTTCTTAGATTTCATGAAAAGAAGAGAATTAATGTTCATTAAATGTATGTGAATATCATATGGCATAAGGGTCAAATTTCTGCTTTATTTCTTTAGTAAGTTATATTATTTTAATTTTTTCACACACACAGAAAATAGTTAAGTCCTAGGAATCCTTAAACAAAACCAGTTAAAATCTGAACTAGAGCAGTTGTTGACAGACACATATAACAAGAAGAACAAATAACAAATAAAATAGTATTCAAACTTAGCTATACATGGATTATTATATAAAACTTTGTCAGAGTTACGAAAAATCATAAATTGTGACGCAAAAATACCATAAATTTGCATTTATCCAAATGAATTATCTACACAAACTATATTTGTTCCAATACTACTCTACAGTCAAGTCAAAGTTGCACAAATATTTTTTATTAAAAAAAATAACGAATTTGATAAAGTTTCTTAATTTTGAAGGAAAGGCATTCGAACGTCAATTTATTTAGGCACAATTCCAGTGTCGTATGCATGCGATAAATTCTACAACTAAGGATAGGAGGATTTTAACGCATTAAATAAAATCGAACACAAACATCAAAGCAATATAATAAAAGTACGTCATTAACTTTTATTTGCATAGGAAGAAAGATAAACCTCAGCAAATTTGAATACTTTTCCCGAAATTGTTTTACATCATTTTCCTTTTAACATTATGCATTGTCATTTTTCAAAAGAATGCTACTTTTCCGAGAACCTTCGCTCCAGATGCAACGAAAATTATTTTTACTTGTGAACATGAAACATCCATAAACACGCAATTGTTGGATTTTATTTATTTGAAGACGAGTTCCTGAGTAAACGTTTATTAAGATGACATCTTGCTTATCGAACCATTCGCAGCATTGTTCTATTCGAAAATGATTATTTTCTTTTTCACGGAAAAATGAGTGGAATAGATTCCGAAATTCGCCTCTTCTAGGAGATAATCGCAAAAAGAATGAAAACAGGAATTTTGCATTTGCCCGTTGTCGTGCTGATGAGATAAGAATCGCGAATGAATGGAATGTTTTAGTACAGTTTATGTTGCCACAAAAGGAATTGCAAAATTTTTTCTACATATTACTTAAAATAAGTATGTGTGAAATTTATATTTTTTAATAATTACGTGTTCGTTATCACAAATAATTGTGATATTTTTCTTCTATTTACTGTAAAGTTAGAATTTTTAAATAATTGTGTAATCATTGACACAAATTGTTAAATGTTTTCATTTATTTATTACGTAAAATAATTTTAAAATTTTGTATTATTACGTTGCCACAAATAAACATAATAATATGTTTCTTCTATTTACAGTAAAGTTTGGATTTTTGAAAAAAAAAATGTGTATTCATTGTCACGAATTGTAAAATGTTTTCTTCTATTTTTATGTAAAATAATACTTAGAGTTTTAAATAAGTTCATGTTCGTTGCCACAAAATAATTTAATATTTTTATTCTCATATTTGTCATCTAAAGTGTAAAATTTAGATTTTTAAATAATTACGTGCTATTCAATACCAAGTAATTCATCCGATATTGAGAAAATTTACGGACACATATAGAATAATAAACAAAAAAAAAACTTTGTTAGATCTTTCTGCAAAATAAAATAATTTTCAGTAGATACAAGAAATTTCAGAATACAATGAACTTTTTAATGGATTTTATTTAACTCGCATTATATGTCTGGGTCAAAACTTTAAAAGCTTTTTCTCATATTTTAAAACGCTCAATTGAGCTGAAATTTTTCATACACGATTGTTTTGAATGACAATACGATAATTTAACTATAATTAATAAAGATTAAATGATTAAATTTAATTATTTATGGATTTAAATTTTACGCCAAGTTTCTCACCAAGTCGCCAAATTCCCTTCTTCAAGACAGGCGAATGTTGCTCAAAATGTAAGGTCTTAAAAATTATGTTACGCAAAGAGTGAAGTTTGAAAGAAAACCCACATTCAAAAAACTAGTTTTTTTTATCGGTGTTATTGTTATTTCACTCAAGTAAATATTTATTACATTTTACTATCACAAATATTAAGTTATATCGAGATGAATTATAAAAATAACCAATGTTTTACAAAACGTGCTCATTTTATTTTATACATTAATTATAGCGTACGGTTGTGAACAACGCTATTCCATTTTTGTGTGTGTATTCTCTTGCATACAAATTTAATACTTTTGAGTTCCAATGCATTTATTTGTGTAATGAGTTCTAACGCGCATTTCCTTTTAATTAACGTCTAGGATTGCTTTACTAAGATGTTTGATATGAGAACCTAGCCTTGTGAAAGAACTACAATATGTTTAATTAACCTTACTGTATAAGAAGTGCAGCGAATAAGAAAGTGGAGGGAGGTAATGGAATTAGAGAGATTCATAGGAACACTATTGGTTAGAGCAGTTTTGAGATTGTAAGCTGAGCGTGCATGTTCGACTCGGATCCCGTTACCAGAAGTCTACTTGAATCGAATCCAGTGATTAGATGTCGACTATTTAGATTAATAAAGATATGTAGAACTCTTCCTTAAAATATTTAGCTAATGACACGATTTGTTAACTGCTAAACATTATTAACTTATTTTGGTATTATTTATTCAAAGTTCGAATAAAGTGCTTCAAGATTTTTCGCTGATTATATTTATGCAACAACGTCTCTTAACGGAATAGACGAGACATAGTTCGCTATAAAAGCTACTCAACATCAGTTTTCTCAAATATTTTTTTACCAAGAAGAATTTTAATTGTATGTTCCTATCCTCACCAATGTAATCCGATTCCGATCGAAGTCGATGACATTTTATACATTATTAAAATCATAGGACTGTTTAGAATTACGGTAATCTACTGTTATAAGTGGTGCGGCTCTTAATTTTGGATGGTCCCTTTTATTCTCTAAATTCTCAAATGAAGGACCACTTTGTACACGCAATCCTCAAAAATGTGTTCGGTTAACTTGGGAGGAATAGATGCTTTACATCACTTGCTGGTGACCCTTCACCCCTCCTGGCGTCTCATATAAATGAAGTTTATCGCCAAGATTGGTAGACACTTCTTACAAACGAAATAGAAACAACGCACACTCTTTTCGAAAATTTAACTTTCCATCACCAAGAAAGAAATCAACCACTATTTGTAGAAGCACCACTCTATCATCTTTTCTCGTCTAAGATATATAAGAGTTCTTGTTGAATGCTAAATCCGTAGTTACAATTAAATTTTTTTAAAAAAAAAACTAATAGTTGTTGATAAATAATATTGCCTCTCTCCTACTATACGGATCATTTGGTCTTTACAATTTTTAATCTCAAAATTCATAGTTTATAGATAATGCTCTCAAGGAGACGAACTTCCTTCCTTATCATTAGATCAAGAAGTTAAACAGTAAAAGCCATTCGTTATTAAACACATTGAACTATCTTTAAAATTTTATGGGGTAGTTTCGAGCAAAGAAGGGCTATGAAGACTTAAGTCTAGGAGGTTAGACAAAAATAAAGCCCATAAAGGACTTTTAATAACATCATTATGAATGTTTACAACAAAAGTGGAAAATATTTAAAAATATCTCATAATTTTGGAACTCGACAAGGATTGGAACGGCCCTAGTAAAATCTAATTAGTAACAGAATATTTCAGCTTTACGGTTGTCAACCAATAAGAAGCTGAAAAGCAAATGTGCTTCCTTTAATTACCAATTCCTACCTAGTCAACTACATACACGCATTTAAACGACCTACAAACGTGAAGTATTAGAATTTGACACCACCACAAAATACTGCGAGCGCGTGCGTAACACGTGAATGTGCGGATTCAGTTCAACATTCGTTGAATAAATATGAAAATAATGAGACAACAAAACTGATGTATAGAGAAGCTTTAAAGAAATTAGAATGGGATTTGGAAGAACGCGTATGAAATAGCGAAATTATAAACAGTTCATCCATTCAAAAAAATGTTCTGAAAATAGCTTTAAAGTTGTAGATTTAAATAATTTCATCGATTTCCCATGTGATATGAATCGTTATTTTTTTTTACTAAAGGCAGAAGAGAACAGCAAGTTGACGATAGACCTCGTATTTGAGCCACGAATAAGAAGCTGCAACTTGGAGTGAAACTTTGTAAATATTGAGATCGGATTGACAAATTAAAATGTTCGAAAGGAGAAACATTTTCAATCTTTTTTTTTGCAAATTCGATTATTAGCTCCTACTTATAAGTTTTCAAATTTTAAAAGTCAAAGTCATATCCGTCCAGAAAATGTAAAATTAGGATATTTAATTATAATTATGTTAATCCATCCAAAATGTTAAAAAAATATTTCGTCGATAATAATATATGGGTATGTACTATTCGCCTACGTTCGTATTTGTTTGACAGCTAGATGTATCCTTTCCTCTGTGATAATTTAATCGTTTTACTATATATTGAATTATGGCTGTATATATCATTTCACCAGATACAGATTCGCTTTTTACTCGCCAATTTTAGCTGTGGTGTAGGTTGTTCATCGGTGATAGCTGGTTATCTTGTCATCGGTGATAGCTGGTTATATCAATCGATGATAGCTGATTATATCATTTCTTCAGTGATAGCTGGATACGTTGCTCATCGGTGATAGCTGGATACGTTGCTCATCGGTGATAGCCATGATGTGATTGCTTATTAACGTCGCACTAGAAACAACACGAGGGATATTGGGGACGAACCTCGTAATTTTGAACCTCAATTAAGTGACGTATGTACATCAACACCTAAGCTAGCACCTCTCTCTCCAAACTTTCACGACACGCCAATAAAAGTACTTGGAACCTCAACCGATTTAACGTGCATCAACCTGCTACACGGCGGATCAAAAGTGGCATCAGGGCTCGAACGTCTCGACGAAACGCTGGCCGCAAATTCGCGACCATGAACACTAGGTTATCGTGGTCACCCTCAGTGATGGCTAGATATATATTTACAACGTGCATTATTGCTTAAATCATTATTTTTACAATTAAGTAGGAAAAAGGAACAAAAATGTAGTTTTCAGCCATCTTATTTTTACATTCAATACATCTTCGAAGGAACAATACATATCTATTCAAAGAAAGTTAAAGGAAATAAACCGATTCTCCTTTCGATCGGGATTTCCTAACATTATCAAAAACAGTTTAATTTATAGCTTACTTATTTTTGTAAAAATTTTATTCAGTTATTCTGTTTATGTATGCGAAGGATACATAAAAATGATAAATGGTTTTGACCTTTACATCAAATGATGTAATCAAGATTTGCCCCATCAATTACAAAACTAGTTTTAAATGCTACTTTCACCTTCACACATCTGGAATCGCACAGGATGGGTTACTCGATAGTTGTACCGTCCCAACACACCCATTCGTCAATATGTCTGCTAAGAGAATACAGACAAAACATATCGGTATACCAACACGCATTTAAATATTTAACAAAATCTTTTATCTTCTTCGCATTTACAAGTTGACCTAGAAACCTGTAATCGGAAAACGTTTCCAGTATGAAAAACGTTCAATAAAGGAATGTTGACAGACTATACTTTTCGCGTCACTTTCTTCATTTAACCAGTTTCACTCACGGTCGCAGTCTCGACTTTTTACAACGGGGGACCCGTTAAACCACTATTTAAAAAGTTGAAACGTGCGCTAACATTAACCCTAGATAACTAAACGTAAATCGGTGTTGCTCTGTAATTAATCATTCAACTTATAGACTACGTATCAAAAACACACATATTTTCGTGTTCTCTTTATTTATTTCAAACAAATCAGTTCAACTTATGATAAATATCAGAAGATTTCAATTGAAAAAACTGAATAAATATACAAAATAAAATTTAAAAAAATTAGCGCTTGCACTCTTGACAGATGGTTAAAATGGGTTCTCTACAAATAAACTTTGCGGCGTTTCTTTTTAACAATACCAGAAGTTAAAACACCTTAATAACTACTGGGATGCCTCTTTTGGTCTGGTAGATAAAGACGCAGCAAAAAGCGACCAGGCACTTCATGAGTCTTCCTCTTCCACGGTGTAAAAACCACCCATCACCAAACGATGCTCTTCGCTCTAAAATACTTGCCTCTGTGAGTCTGAACGAAGACAATCACACATAAATCACAACTAGTGATATACCGGCTACGGCGGGGGAGTCAACGCGATCCGCTACTCAACTAGAAATAGCCGATGGCGCCAAATGGAAACTGTTTAAAAACAAACTTTATACAACAGGGAGGGGATGCCTATCAGTAGCAGTAAAGACTGGGTAAGCAACCTTCTGTGCAAATATTGTGAATGTTTCTCTTCGTACCATTACTGTGATACCGGAGGGGGAGTATGCGGAGTCTCTCTTCAACCAAGCAAGAATTTAACGCCTCAATAACTAGCTCGACAGGGACGTTACTTTGAGTCAAATTTTTTAAGGCACAGCAAAAAGCAACCAGTCAACTTTTATTCATATCTACTGGTTCAGGGTTCGAAACGCCGCCGGCCACTCCAAGGATAACTGTCCTCTCCCTCCATGGAGTCGAAAACATCCAACTCCAAAACTTGTTGCGGTAGTAGCATACGAACTTGGTCATTCTGCGTTTTGCAGATTGGCAGAACGTACAAATTTTGAATTTGTTTGCAGCATATACTGTCGAGTCTTTTGTTAGCTTTTCAATATTTGACAGAAAGTCTCGAATTTCTGGAAGTTATCATTAAACATTCGACAGCTAGACAATGATTTCGGCAAATCACGAAAAGTAACAAGTGCTTATCCCCCTCAGAACTTATTTTATAAGTTACGAAGGTACCGTGCGAGTGCAACGGGAACATTTTGATTTCGCAAAACTGGCAGGGATCGGCAGTCTATAAAACGAATGTTTAATTATGTTAGGGTTAAAGCAGTTTCTTTTATTCTACACGCTATGATGTTCTACTTTTGCACAAATGATAATTGGAAGGAAAAACTTCGCCATGAAAAGTAATACTTGAATACGAATGAATTCGCTTCTATGAGAAAAATAACATTTTTGGCATTGTTTCAAAGTAAACGTTGCACAGTATGAAAAAAAGAATATAAGATGATCTATCATCTTTTAGTTTGAAAGTTGGCATTCTTGATGGGAGTTAAAGCTAATGATATAGTGAGATATTCTCAAACATGCCAAGAAATTGGCATATATCGTGCTTTGAGTTATAACCTAAAAGATTAACATTTGTGTGTTTTGATCCAAACAATCGCAGGCGAGACGCCAAATACAAAATACCAAAAATGACTTCATTCCAAAAAGGTAACAGTATTTAATCTCTGTTCTTGAAAGGTATTTAAAAACTGTCAGAGAAAGAAACACATGCGTCTAAACTTTGAAAGATAAATTTCACTGAATTCATAAAATTCGAGAGTCCTTGAAAAAAAAATAAAGAAATATAAAAAAAAAATCTCAATAAAATTAAAATCTAACGAAACAAATAATCCGACATTAAACTAATAATTAATGACAACAATACTGATTTATTTATTCAGAATTTGTGAGAATGATATATCTGTCCTTAAATATTCAAATCATAAATTTTGCGCCAAATCTGATCACATGATATCGCCAAGATTGATTACTCTAAATAAATTACTACAAACACGATTAAGTAAAACTCTATAAATTTTAAACATGATACTGTCATTGTAGTTTATATACGAATCTGTGATCAAGTCGGTATCATGTGATATATTAATATCTCGGCTGCTTGTTGAAAAGATAATTTACAGGGCAGGCAATAAAATTTTCTATAAACAGTTTGGAATAAAGTAATACATTAAACGATCGATTCTACGCAATCTATTCAGAAATTTATATTCTAAAAAGCAAAAGAATGAATAATGATTTACAAATATACAATCAAAGAAATTATAGGGCATTTGATATAGAAGTTGCATTGCAATAATTATTTTCACGACAGAACGATCCACGCATTCCCATTTGAACAGGAAATTCTTTACCACATGATTTTAAAAATATTTCCCCTTAGATAAAATTGCTTTCGATTTTGAGATCTAAATCAAACAAGAGATCGAAAAAAGAAAAAAAAATGTTTAAGTATAGGATAATTTTTAAGCTGTACCACAAAAAAAAAAAGGAAAGAATATTTTTAAAGACCATTTCAAGAATTTGGACAAGAAATGTATACGGAATGCAGTTTTAAATACTATTTATATTTTAAAAATGTTCTACATTCAATAATTGAATTAAAGAAATTTAATGTACTGGGGTCAATTTATTAAGATAAAATAAATCCGACGAGTCTATCGGGTAGGCTTCAGGTAGATAATTTCCAAGTGTTAATGTCAACATCACGGACTATAAGTTAATGTTCATCATCAACATAAAGTGCGATTGGATGGATTGTTTTTTTTTTACTAACATTACACTGAGAAGAAATACCAGGGCTATTGGCGAAGGATCTCGTCATCCTGAATCTCGGTCAAGTGAAAAGGACGACATTTTAGAATTCTATATCCCACTCTCCAAACTTCCACACCATCATAACGTGAGGCCATTAACTCTCTACAGGTTGAACACGTCTCATCCCCACCACAAATCAGGTCTCAAGTGACATCAGGACTCGAACCAATGATTCAAGGAAGCAACGCTAGTCACAGCATCAAGGCGATAAGTTATTAGTGTTGATGTCAGCACCTCGGGTGATAATTAGTGTTGATATCAGCACCTCGGGCGATAATGAATTAGTGTTGAAGTCAGCATCTCGGGTGATAATTAGTGTTGATGTCAGCATCTCGGGCGATAATAAGTGTTGATATCTACATCAAGGGCAATAATTAGTGTTGATGTCAACATCAACGATAATAATTAGTGTTGGTGTCAACATCAACGGCAATAATTAGTGTTGTTGTCAACATCACGGGCGATAATTGGAGTTGATGTCAACATCACGGGTGATAATTGGTGTTGATGTCAAGATCATGGGTGATAATTGGTATCGATGTCAGCATCACATCGATAAGTTGTTAGCATTGATGTCAGTATCTCGGGCTAAAAGTTGTTATGGTTAATGACAATATCACGGTTAACTTGATTGGACTTTTCAATTTCTCGGTGACTTTTTTACCATCCATATGAAGCAAAAGACATAAGTATTCCAAATTTTGCATGGGCAAGATACATTCATAGAAAACGCCAAAAACTTTTACGAGTAAATAAAAAAAAAGAATTTCAAAGTTCTAGAAATAATCTCCCATGAATAGTTTTATATCACAACATTTATATTCGCCACCCCTAACATAAATACTGAGAGATTTTCATGACATTTCTTCCCGAAAGAGATCTCACTTTCCCTGTCATGCCTTTCGTTTCACCCAGACGCCAATTGAAAGAAATAAATGGCGAAAAGGAAACGAAAATATGATTCTTATCATTATTAGGGTGATGAATCCTTCGCAAATCTCGTATGGTATATTATGAGACGAAATCCCTATCCCTAAGGGTGAGTTCTTTCAGAATATTCGTATAAAGGAATCAGTAAACATCGACGGTATGTATTATACTCTTTAGGATTCAGAATGTACTCTTAAATTAGAACTTTTCAAACACAATGTATTATTATTATGGTTTTATTTTTGAATTGAATGAGAAATTAAAAAAATTCATTCTTTTCTATGTATCCTTTCTCTTTCGCTCTAATAGAGGGCACTGTGATACAGTTTCTGTAGAAGCTTTAAACTTCCGTTAACGATACAAATAAACCGCTTAAGTCTCCTTTTAGCAGTAGATTTGACTGAATGTTATTGTTATGCATGACATCTCATTTAAGTTTTTGTAATCCTTTTTAATCGTTTAATTAAGGATTTGGATTGTTCTTTTTCTATTTTATTTTCATCAAGAACACAGATAATATATATCACTTAATTTCTTTTGCATTTGTGTGTGTGGTTTTTGTATCTAGTCTTTTTTGAATTTATCGAGTTGAATTAATTTTCTGTAGAGATTGTTTGGTACCTATAAAACATTGTTTAATTTGCATACTTCTTTTTTTATGGTTTTTCTTTTTTTTATATTTCTTTTCTTTCATATTTTTTTTTTCCATATTTGGTTTCGTATTTTTCATGAAATATTTATCTTCTTGATATTACTTTTTGGCTTAAGTTGTATTGATCTCTTTCGTAAACGCGTTTTTTTTATATAATTGTTCTTTTGTTTGGATTAAGGTATTAAAATCAATGAAAGCAAAAGAATTCAGAATCGGTTTTTAGCCACCCAAGGAGCTATCGTATTACTTAATCCAAAAATGTCGTACCCGACTACTTTTCAAAAATTTATCTTGTTTTCGCGTATATTTTTTATGTCTGCTTTCACCAGTAAAGAGCTAAATTTTCAAAAATACGTTTTAATAAATTTCTACTGATTTTTTTTATTGGATTGAAATAAAATATGTGATAAATGTCTTATGCCTGCTTTCACCACCAATGAACTCAAATTTTCAAAAATAAGTCGTAAAAATGCCCCCCCTCCCAATATTTTTATTGGATTGAAGTGAAACAAATATATAAATTAAGTATTTTATATACTTACCGATTTATGTATTACCTTAAATCATTTGTAAACTGGAATCAAGATATGACTGAAAATAAATAACATTCAGAATTCAGCTGTGGGACAGACGCTCCTTTTTTTTGCTTCAAAAATTTCAAACCACGTCTTTTTAGTTTGTCTTCCTTCTTGGAATATTTTTGGGTCAAATGTTTTTAATATTGCTTTACTATTATTAGTCACCCAAGGGGCTATCGTTTTAGTTTGGGCATTTTGACGTGCCAGATCACTTTTCAACCTTTTTTCGTTTGCTTCAATTTTAATTACATTTAGCTTAAATATATTAAATTTAAAAATATATCGTTTGCTTTAAATTTTGTACCAGAAAAGTAAGTTTACTATCGTCCATTTCTTGATAATTCATCGTTTATTTTAATTCTTATATTTAATTGAGTAATTTAATAATGATCATAAAAAAGCGCACCTTAGGTGGCTAAATCTGTTCTTTTAAAAGTTCTGTGCAGATTTTTTTTTTTTTTTTTTTTTTTTTTTTTTTTTAAATTTTTTTTTTTTAAATAGCCTAAGAGCAAAAAAAAAAAATAAATAAATAAAAAAAAAAATACAAAAAAGAAGGAAGGAAAGTATTTTAGAGATTTCTTCGTTAGACTATCGAAACATCAAAATTCCTTTGCACGATTCAATGTTCTAAAAAACACAAGTAATAAAAAATATACATATAAATTTCGAAGGCCTGGAGCGAACGAACCCTAAAATGAGTTCACGTTTGCTTTAAATAGGTTTTACAATTTCATCTACATAATAAAGACAGAAGATAGTCGAGTTCTTTTCACAAATATTTCATTAAAAAAAAAAAAAAACGGAACAAACGAGTTTGAGTCAACGGCAGCTGACGATAGTTTCACTTTCCTAATGCACACATTATCATTAACTCGGCAGTAATTATCAAAAGTGACTCATTGGAGATATTAAGCGAACGAAACAAATGGGCTGATTGCGCTAAATGGAGCGTGCATTCCTCAGAAAGAACACAACGTTAAAGATGAATAAAACAAACATGCGAATACAAAAAAGGAAATGGCTAGAATTCCGTTGTGTACTCGAACACAATACTCTTTACAGCTATTTTAATAAAGATGATGCGGCATAAGGAATCTGTACCAAATCAGAATACATACAGAAGTATTTTTA
The DNA here is from genome assembly GCA_019974015.1 of Nephila pilipes. Classification (NCBI taxonomy): domain Eukaryota; kingdom Metazoa; phylum Arthropoda; class Arachnida; order Araneae; family Nephilidae; genus Nephila; species Nephila pilipes. The sequence continues at coordinate 342,121 of BMAW01038561.1, read as the reverse complement.
TCGGTTGGTTGGATTTATTAACACTAGAAGCCACAAGATGGCTATTGGCGACGGACCTCGTAATTTTGAACCTCGGTCAAGTGACGAGGACGACACTTGAGCAGGCATCCCCCTCTCCTAACTTCCACACAACGTCCTCGGGAGGAATTTGGGCCCCGATAAATTTAACGTGCCTCAGCCCCGTCTACACGGCGGGTCTTTCGTGGCATCAAGTCTCGAACCCACGAATTTCGTATCGGATTGCACTGAAGCTACATTACTGACAGCGAACGTCGTACTTCTGTACCACCAGAGACAATATCTGGTATGTTCTTCTCCTCCCTTCCACATCAGAATTCTGGTACACTTTTCCCAAAATCTATTACATCCATAGGGCTTATGTTTTGCAGATTAAAAGATAGGGCAATTTCCTATACAATGAATTTAATTTTTTTTTTCTCATTAATTAAAAATTTATGAAAAAAAAATTAAATTTAACCTAATTTTCATTCAAAATTTAGGTTATTTCACAATATTTTGTATAAAATTAAGGGGAAATTTGAATAACAAATTTAAAATTTTTATTTTCAGTTCATGAATGTGCCCAGGTCGCTTTCGAACAGAGCATCATACTGCATGCAGACGAGAAAACTTTTGCATAATAAGGCAAAATGCTTTTTTATTTATTTATTGTAATGTGGCGGGAGCTATTGAAATTGCTAAAAAGGAAAAAAGTTATATAATTCTGAAGATGAGTAAGTAGCAAGACGAATATATTAAATTCCATGTTTTTAAAGTGTATGATACACTAAAATAGCTTTAGGTAAATATAATAACTAAATGTTTCGTGAAATTCAAAATTGCATATTTTTATTTAGACATTATGTGGCATTTGTCCGTTATAACTCGTTTCTTGTGTCATATCTAATATATTAATCAAAAACTACTTAACTCCAATTGAAAACACGCAAGAACAAAACAGAATTTTTAATTTATTACAATTGTACAGTATCTAATGTCACTTTCACTAGATTTCCAACCTAACTCACAACCTAATTTAAGTGGCTTAATACTAGAGAGTCCCCTCGCTCCTAATTTCACAATTTTTTTCAACAGTAATTACATAGATTGAGACTACTGGAACTCTTTCTTTAATCTACAAAAACAAGCAGAAAAATTCTGAATTTACCACAAGTCCTTATCTTCTATCTTCCTTCATTTTCCATTACTAGGATATCATTTACATATCATTATATCTAAATCACTTCACTTTTATATTCATCTAATTTACCTAATCAAGCTTCATTTGAATTGGGAGGAAATTGTTATTATATGCGTTTCAATTCGATAAATTGAGCGAGTGAGCGATAGTAATTTGATGGCGTAAGATCCAATTCTGGCTATGCTGCGCCAAACACTCGCTGAAGATTCCACCAGCTAATTCAGTCTTAAAACCAGATTAAGAAGTAATAAAAAGGTAACAGATTAAGAAAAAGATAAATACACGAAAAAGGTAAAATCTTAAATATGATGTAAAAGTCCAATTAGTTTTAAAAACGCAAATATGTTACGGTGGGGTTTTTCCTCCACCAAGTCAACTCTATAAAAGTCCCTGAGAATAGTGAAGAGAAAATAGCGAATAACCCAAAGATATGATTTTAATTTGATATTTTACAAATAATATTTATATAATACTTATCACAAACTGAATTATTCAAATAAAGAGTAAAGAATATTGTTAATAATACATAAATATATATCACAAATAGTTCTTTAATACTATCATTTAAAAGAGTTATCTTTCATCACCTCAAGAAAAGAGTAACATTTTCAGAGGCAACCAAGGGGAAATAGCTATCACTATCAGTGACCGTTTGCTCGTAATACTGCACATAATCAGAGAGCGAAAACTGTTGGTTCTCTTAACCGTTCAAAATTTTAAAATGCGATGATTAATTTCAAACAAAAATCATTATTTGAAGCTCATATCGGGAAAATAAGTCAACCATATTAGGTTTTCCCTCTGTTGCATCTCTGATCGTTATCCGAAAATGCCGAGTGCAACTTTCATCATACGCGAGACTCATTTCCTAAAAATAACTCATCTGTGATGTAACATTCAATATGATCTTGTTTTCTTTACGCCTCATTAGGAAAGAAATAAACAACCGCGGAGGGGGTGACGCAATCGCCTGTTTACCAAGACGGAAGTGGCGCAGAGGTGCGGAAGCACCCATTTCCCGGCAGAAACAAAGGAATTGACATAATCTTATGCAACTCTTTCCCTCTTAAATAATCCAATTAGAGAAACTCTTTCACATGCATCTTTTATCTTCAATATTGGTCATGAAACTCTAAATATGGTCCTTGCCCTTGGGTAAAAATCATGACACAGTATCCTTGACCATCACGGATAATCCTTTGCTCTGGAGGGAGGACAGTCGCACCAAACCGTTTTATTAGAGATTATACGAGACATACACTGAATGTTATTGGTAAATACATTTCGAATTCACGTCGCACTAATCGTCTGTGATTGTTTATTAACTTCGCAATGAGAAGCAACTCGAGGGTAGGTGGCAGAATTCCCAAGATAACCGATCTCATCAAAAAGGATTTAGAGCTACAAACCAAACCTCCGAGGGAAACAATCACCCACGCACTCAGAATTTATTGGAGTTTTAGTTCAGTTTTAATTAACGTCGCACTAGAAGCAACACGAGGGCTATTGCCAACGGACCTCGTAATTTTGAACCACAGTCAAGTGACGAGGACGATACCTGAGCTGGCACCCCCTCTCCTAACATCCACACCACGCCAACGGGAGGACTTTGGTCCCCGAACAGATTTAACGTGCAACAGCCCCGGCTACACGGTGGGTCTTTGGCGACCAAGGATCGAACCCGTGACGGAACGAAAACCGCCGGCCGCTAGTCCACGACCTTGACCACTTGGCTACCGCGGCCTGCGACCGAAAGAAAATCGCCGGCCACGAAACCGAAACCATGACCACTAGGCACCGCGGCCGCCTGATTGACTAGAAGAAGAGTCGAAAAAAAAAGAGGATCTCTAGGATATCCCGGGGACGAGTCACCCATGTTTACCAAAGACGGTAAACTCAATAGGAAAGAAAAAGATTACCAGGGTGTCTCGGGGTCATGATACCCGTACTTGCCTGAAGAAGGCAAGTCTCTAAAGTCCCCTGATTTAACCCCCAGGGGCAGGGTACCCGGCTATGCCCCCAGTCGTTGGGTACCAATTTTAGTCGCCTCTTACGACATGCATGAGCTACAATGGACATGGCAGATGGTTAAATAGATTCAAATCAAGATAAGTAGATCATAGAAATGATTTGAATGGGCATAAATCCATTAATAAAAACAATATTTAAGGAATATTTTGAAATGTGGTTTCATTTTTAAAAAGCACGATGTTAATTCAGAGTTAACAAGTTAATTACTACGAGTTACGTTTAGTTCGATCCCAAAATAGCCCTCGCTGTTGTTACCTGCAAATAGTTTTCAGCCTCGTGTCTTGTACAGATTCCAAAATATTCCAAGGTTTAGTAACACAAGTTAATTAACAAGAATTCAAACTTGTTCTCGTTATTTTTTGTACTCCCCTGCTTGTGTTAAAACCGACTGACAACCGTTAAACAAATGCGCGAATTTTATCATCGTTACTATTCAAAAATGCTTGAGAATTTGCTCGAGATTTTTCATTAATTGGCATGTAGTTCACGAACATTAGTTGGCATCCAGTAGTTCACGAACATTAGTTGGCATCCAGTAGTTCACGAACATTAGTTGACGAGCCGTTTAACTCGGACAGCAAAAACAGATAAAATTTTACAACATGGTTGCTCTGAAAAGTTTAAAAAACGTTTCGAAGTTAGATTATATTTTAAATCAAAGAATTATTTTAAGATTGCACATCGGAAAACACACAACACATTCCAAGCTTTAAATCAGTTCTCAGTCAACAAGTATAAAATAATTAATACAAGCCTAACGTGTTAGTTATTTCTCTTAAAATATTTTCCACATAGCTATACAATCTCTGATAGTTGGTTGGTTCACTGGTTTTATTGGTGCATCTTTATTCAAAAACTCCTCAATTTAAGGGAAAAAAAATAGTTTATCTGTGATCTTGACAAAACTATATATGCACAAAAGAAAGAAAATATGTAATGAAAAGAAGAAAGGTTAGAAATAGATTTCTAAGGTATCCAGGTGGCGCTTTACCATGTTTTCTAAAAGCAGCAAAACTCCATGGAGGAAAAGAACGATCATTCGGTCAACTAGGGCCTTGAATCCTGTACTTAGCTCCTTAGGTGAGGCATTGTATGGAGAATTAGAAAAAATTTATCATTTTAAAATATATCAAAAATAAAAAAATATAACATCTCATAACTTCCACATGACGTCAACGTGATTACTTTATGCCTCGATAAAGATAACGCGCATCAGCTCCGATAAACGACGGGCATTTAGTTGATTAAGAACTCTATCCCGTAAAACAATGCTAACCATAAGGTTGAGATCCCGACCACTTGGCTACCATGACCTTCTATGACCTTTTGAGGCCTACCATCCATTACAATGGATTAGTTCACTCCTATTGCAAAAGCTTTTATTGCAACACATAAGAGCTGGAAGGACATCATAAAAGATGAATTAAAAATCACTTTTCAGCATTTGAAACCTAACAATATTTTTTTTTATTTATATAAAAAGGCAAAGTGTTCGTGTCAATCGGGAATTTTGTGTTTTTGTTATTAATTTTTAGTAATGTTGCAAGATATTTATGGCAATTTGATCACTTGTTTTATGAAACTGATATTGATTAACAAACAAAAAAGTTATTATTAGTTGATTTAACTCGTTTGTAAAGACATCCATTAAAATGGATACCGAGTCACAATTTATTATTTGCCTTATTAAGGCAAGTTTATTTTCCAGATATTCTCTAAGAAGTAATATATTTCTATTTTAACTATGATTTTATTTATATATTACAATATTTCAAAATAATAAACATAACAGATATATAAATACTCATATTTTAAAGTTTTGATTAGAAGCGTTAGAATTAATTTACGAGAGTAGATTTATCTGCCATCGAAAATGAAAATTTGAATAATGACTGTAATGACCCAGGTCCTGATGTGAAGGAATTTGAAGGAGACATTCTCACAGAAATAGCTTTAAAGATTTTCATGAAGTTCAAAATCAAATTAATAATTAAATTTTGCAAATTATTCGAAACTATCTTTTATAAAAGTAAATTTAAAAATAATTAGCTCCTACAGTTTTATTAAAAAATTTAAAATTTTATTAATTAGTTTCACTATGCTAATAAAAATAAAGATATTGGTACTAATACTACAGTGTAAACTTCAAATTATTCTGTTGTGCTGATGACTTCAACAACCATTACAATGAATGCGCCTCCGAGAAAAATTAAAAAAAACTTTTATGCATTAATTTTATTTTGAAAATATCATGCTTAGATCTCATTTTTTCAGTAAAAATAATTTTAATGCATAAACACTAAATTTTATATCATACACTCGCTAACGGTAACGATATCATATTAAACAAAACAACGTAATGATTCAACAAAACGTACATTCATATTCGTCATTTTCTTCATAAGTATCGTAATACGTTTTTAATTATCCATTGTTGTCTGATCGATCAGTCAATTATTCTTGATCAAATCGTAACTATAAACAATATCCTTTTTACGTAAGTAGAATAGAATTTCCATTAACAACAAACATTTTCAATTTATATATCGATTACAAATATTACACAATCGAATTTTTCTACCCTCCAGAGTATTACAGAAAAAAGTATTCTATTACTACGAAAAAAAAAGAATTTCTTAGCATGTAAAGAAAGGACGAAGGAGTAAGAACATTGTCTTACACAGTTAAGCCTAATCAAAGATTCCGCCATATCGGATACGTCAATAAATTCTCTCATAATTAAGATTAATGGGACTGGCAACGCACAAGAAAAGAACTAATAAACGAGAGGTAGAAGAATAAATAAGCGATTAATGGGTTGCATAATAAGAGTTTAATCAGACTTCCTTGTGTCTCATTCTGAGATTGCTGCAAACCACAGTTTTTTTTTTCTCTTTCGATTGAGGCGTTCGTGGAAGACGGTTGTAAAGTTAAGTTCGGAGTGGAAAGTCATTTTCAATCTATCGACCTAACCGCACAACTTTTTATGGGCTCGCAAATGGGACAGGTTTTTTTTCTAGGTGGAACTAGATGATTATTGTCTGCGTTTCTTTGAATGGAACTGTCACACACATAATTCTAGAGTAGAATGGTTCAAGGAGGTTTACTTAGGGGTTGGATAGAAGAACCTCAAAAAGAATATTTTTGAAGAGAAAAGTAATATTTTAGTCGAGTGATTTCCTGTTGTACCTGAAATTTTCCAAGAATGCGGATCATCAAAAAGATTACAAAAAAAAAAAAAAAAAAACTTTATAAAAGGTGTATTTTAAAATCTCATTTCTTTTGTCTGCAGTAAGTTTGGTTTCAGCTGCATCTGCAAGGTATTACAGATATTTTAAAGGGAAAATTAAAAAAGGCATATCAGGGAAACGCAAATCCAAACTATGTTCTTTCTGAAGGATTTAACATTATTTGAAAAATAATAATGTAATTTTCTAATTAAGCAGCAGTTGACACTAATATCGGTATTAATATATATGTTATAAATATACTGAAAAACATATATACTGGTAATATATATTTCCAAATCAATATTGTTTGACATGCATTTGAAAAGAAAAATTAACTTTTAAATGTCAATTTCATTAACGTCAATATACAATTTTGAACGCGAATATTATAACAAATCATTTACTTCATAAAAGTTATCACAAATATTTTTTTACTGAACAGCGAAAGTTTGAATATATATATTTTTTAACTCATTTTTCCCTCTACGATACTTTCTCTTTCATAATCTTTTTAGATAATTCGGTAAATATGCCTTCTACAAGTTATGTTTGTCAATTATTGTGTCAGTGAAATAAAATACGATAATTAATAATACAAAGAATATA
>BMAW01038561.1:258643-335043 GCA_019974015.1 Nephila pilipes | reverse complement strand
TTGTGTCAGTGAAATAAAATACGATAATTAATAATACAAAGAATATAAACTAAATCCATATTAAATTAGATTTATTTGAGAAATTAATAAATACATATCAATTAATAAAGTTAACTAATTTAATGAATTTACTCAAATATATGATAATTTTTTTAACGGGTGAGTTAATTTAACTTCCAATATGGTCCATTATCACGTTTCAAAAACATTTTTTTTTTTAATTCAAAAACGCATTGACATTTCTTCTAAAGAAATACGTAAACAAATATTTCGCTGCAAGAATTGCTTGTCAATAGCATTGAGTTAAACATTTTTACACAAATTGTGCCGTATTTAAAATGATGCATATGAAAATCTTGAAAAATCATGGTACACTATTAATGAAATCCAAATTGTTATATTACATTTCCCTTTTTTAAAAATAACTATTATTTCAGTCATAAAATTCTTCCAAACATAACAATTAATAGTAAATAAAAAGGTTCAAGATTTATCAAAAGCAAAAGAATATTTTAATGTTATTTAATTGTGTATCAGTGATTATTCTAATTTACCTGGAACGTGGGGCATTTTTACTTAATAAAGAATGGAATTTTTTTTTTTTTACTTCGGGTAAATACCTATTATAAATAAATATTTCCAAAAAAAAAATGCTGAAGTTATTGCGATCCTTTGAACAGGGTTAAATAGGCAAATAAATAGATTTAAAAATACAAACAATATTTTTTTGATTAATATTAAAAACATTTAGACTTTTTATGCTTCCAAGAAATTAGGAAGAAAAAAAAAGGAAGCTAATTTTTTATCTTATATTCTTTCAGAATTTATGAAATTTTCTTATTCCCCTTCATGATATACTTACGATGGAAAAATATATAACAGAAATCCTAACATTTTTACTAAGTATAGCTATTCCAAATCAGTAAATTTTATTATTTGCAAAAATGAAAAAAAAAAAATTTTTTTTCTTAGGAATTAAGCCACAAATGGAGAAGTCAAAGAAATTTAACATTGTGTTTCAGAAACAATTGGAGAGAGCCAAAATTAAAAAAAAAAATTGCTTCACCAACAAAGCTCTTGAGAATTAATTGTTCTACTGAGATGTAATTCATTTCATTTTGGCATTCTTGCTACTGTAATTCAAACCCAGATAAGAACGCTTGAACGCAGACACTTGCTGTAAGACGTTCTTTTCAACAAGGCGATATTTATTGCCGGGAAGCAACTATTACATGCCTAAAGGGGTAATAACGACAAATCACATTTGAAACAAAATTTCCTGCGTCATGGCATTTAAAAAATAAAATCCTACGTTTGTTTTTAGTCGGAAATAATTCATTTAGAGTTCAGTCACTTGATTACAAAGAAAATTTCATTCATAAAAAAAACCATGGAACTTAGTACTCATTTATTATATTCGAATTATACTTGCCAACGAAATCGGCATATAATCGTATTAAATACACTAAATATATATGAAGAGTTTAAAGAGATATGTTGTTGTATATAGTAAAACGTTAGCAAATTAATTTATCCCTCGAGAGTAATTTAGGCTTTTCGTTTTGCGAGAAAATATAAGTTCTCGTTTAGCTGGGGAATTCACTAATTAAATCGCCTGTAAGATTTGGCGATGAAGAAAATCCCTAACTATAAAATACTGCGTGTTTTTTTCCCCATCAGAAATGCCACGAATGTGATTATCTCTAACGCAGAGTTCTTAAAATAATTGAGAATAAATTTAAATTTCCTCCTTATTTTTCAACGCATAACGTACAATAGGTAATGGCTGCTGGTTGATTTAATCAGCCAAACGAACCATTTAGAATGGGTAATTCTGGAACGAAATTAAAATTTGTAAAGAACGCGTTGCATCACCAGATTACACGCACAGTAGCTTATTGTTTTTGTTCGTGAAGATAAGGATTTAAAATAAGATTCCCATCAAAACAAAAGTAGTTTCTGGCAAATTGGCTTTTGAAAAGTCATTTATTATAATGCGATTCAGATATCTTCAGAGAGTATAGGATACAAAAATTGTAAAAAGAAAAGCTTCTATTTTGCAATAATCCATCAATGCAGGGTGTTTCGAAACACGTGAACAAACATTTAAGGAGTGATAGAAAACATCTTAACAAGCAGTTTTCATCATATAGCGCACAGACGGAGAGCAATCGGTTAACCGCTACACGGCATTTTAATGAAAAGCATAAAGAGCGAGTTTTCTTATACGTCGTCATCTCTACCGGGGATTTCAGGGGGTATGGTGATGTACAGTAATCAGAAAAAGACTGATATGAATTAAATGAATGGTCTTGCGAATGGGAATGCTCTGAATGTGCGATAGTGAAGTTTACTGGCGCAAGAACCAGATGTGGCCATACTGCACTAAACAAGGTAAATCTGTTATCTAGACTTTAAAGCAATGAAAATAGATCAGTCGACAAGAAGGGGCAAGTGAGAAAGTAAAGTTTATTGACGCAAGAGCCAGATATGGCTATGATGCGCCAAACAAGATTTAATTGTGGTCTAGACGTAAGGAAATTGAAGGAAAGTCAAAAATTAATTGACAAGATGAAGGGTCTAAAATAGAGAAGGATCGCTAGGGTATCCTGGGGGGCGCGTCACCCGTGTTCTGAAAGCCGAAAGAATATACATACAGCGTTTCCATCGCTTGCTCTCCTATTTATGTATAGTAAGGTGTAAATCGATTGTTTAGATCTTTCTAGCACCCCTTAATTTTTGTCCACGAGTTTCCAAACACCTTGCTTATGTGGATTTTAATTTTAGACATTTTTAAATTGCGCTATTATATGCATTTCAACCATGGATGCTCTACATAAAAAGACATACATAATTTTAATGAAATCCTATAAAACGTATTCTCGAAATGTTTTCATATTTTTTTTCTTGGGTTATTTTAGCATTATTACTTTGGACTTAGAAGCCATGTGCATCTTCTGTCGTGCACACAAACTCATGAACCCAATTCTATTTCGCTACGTGGAAAGAAAAAAAAATCGAATTGGAATTTAATTTTTTTAATTGAAAATTTCAATTAAATCTTTAGTGTATTACAATGTGCGAGTACATAAATTTTGACATACATAAAAACAGCAGTTTTCATAACTTTAAGACAGGTTTGATTTAGTTTTATTAACGTTGCACTAGATGCAACATGAGGGCTATTGGCGATGGACCTCCAAATGTTGAACCTCGGTCACGTGACGAATAAGACACCTGAGCTGGCATCTCCTTTCCTAACTTCCACACCACACCAGTATGAGGACCTTGACCTCGACAGAGAACCGGTTACACTGTGGGTCTTTAGTGGTATCAAGGCACGAACTCACGACTCCACGAAAACCAAGTCAGCGACTATGACCACTATACTACCACGACCACACTCGTAAGACAAAAGAATTATCTAAAAATAAAACATACCTGCAAATTTATTCATCCGAAATTAAACCAAACAAATTTTAAGATTTTCAGTTTTCATTCACGTATATATCATGTTTAGTCAAGCTACGCCAAACTCTTGTACAATTCTAATATGAATTAACTGATTATTCACGTTACCCTTAGAAGCAAGACCTGGGCTATTGGCGACGGACCTCCTAATTTTCAATTACGGTGACGAGGACTACACTTGAAAACGCAACTCACAGTTCTAATGTGCATAATGTAATAACTACGTTACTGTGTTCAGTGGATTGAATTATATTTAATTAACGTGTGTCGATTTTAGAAGCAACACGAAGCTTATTGGCGATGAACCTCTTAATTTTGTTCCTCAATCAAGTAATCGGGACGTCGCCCGAGACGGCACTCCTTCTCTAAACGTCCACACCAAGCTCATGAGAGGACGAATTTTAAGCGGAATAATGGAACTTGCAACCAATACCACCAAGCTACAGCAGTTTCTCGTCATAAAAGAAAGCACATAATCGATTTTATTTGATAGTTAAATCTATGAAAAATATGAGATAAACTGTATACAAGATTATAAAAATCTATTTAAAAAGATATAAGTAGAAAAAGTGTATTAAATATAATCAAAAAGGGGAAAAAAACCTGGTTTACAGAAAAAAAAATTAAATACAAAACGTAAATCATTAGAAATCCCCATTAAGAATTCAGGAAAAGCGTTCACTGCATAGGAATGCAATTAAGAAAACGAAAGTGAAATATCACAAATAAAAAAATTAATAGAAAATAAATAACTATTAATTTTTAACTCTCTTCTAAAATAATAATTAAAAAAAAACCCATATGCCCTGAATAAAGTTCGAAACACATATCTAAGTTATTTTTCTCACAAATAATCTGGACAGTTGATCAAGAATGCAAAGAAACACCCTTCCATAGAAGACAAGTGTAAAATCACCCAGCACAATATACATAGAACGATTTAGAATCTATTATAAATCACTCAGTATGGCTTAGAATAAACATTAACATAAGAAAAAACTCTTGACTAGAAAAGAAAAACAACTTGATCAACTTCTGCCAGATTCTTTATTTTATTTTAAAAAAGATTGTAATTGTTAGATCGTGATAAGCATCGTGCCACTAGGTCAACCTGATTCGCTGATTTGTTTATTATTAAGCTAGGCTTAGCTAATTAAATCTGATTGCCGCGTGGAAAATATTATATTCCGCGAGAAAAAAAAAACACATTTTTCGAAATTAGAAACGACCACTTTCATAATTGAGATTGTCGTCTGCGATTAAAAAAAATGTAAATAAATATTAATTTGTTTTCTCATCATAATAATGGAATTCAAATCAAATAAAACTTTTTTTACCACCTTCAGTCAAATACGTTCTGTTATATTAATTGATGATATTACAAAGAATAACCTGAAACTTTTTATACAAAACTAATTATTCAGAGAATTAAATTTTCTCTGTGGAAAATATTACATTCTGTGTGGCGATGACAAATTTCTTAGGATAAATTGTCGTCTGCGTTTAAATAATACAAATATTTTTCTTCTCCTCATAATAACGGAATTCTAAAAATAATCATATTGATTGAAATACACTTTGTTAAGTGATGAAATTATAGGAATAATAACTGTGTAAAGTTCTTATACAAAAATATATATTCTCGAGCAAAAAAAATCAATTTTATGTAATTAGAAATGGCAATACAGTTTTCTTCATGAAACAATCGTCTGCATTTAAAGAAGGTAAATAAATATTTTCTCATCTTAAAAATGGAACTTGTGTGAAATAAAAAAAATAAAAAACTTTTTCATACTGATTCAAACAAGCTCTGTTATATTAATCTGACTATATTAGAGGGATAACATGAAACTTATTACTAAACAAATTATTATACAGCGAATTAAATTTGAGTGTTGCATGGGAAATATATTCTGTGTGCAAAAAATCAATTTTAAGAAATTAGAAATTTCTTAACAAAATTTTCATATGTGTTTAAAGAGGGTAAAAATATTTTTTTCTCGTCATAATGGAATTTGAATTAAAACTTTTTTTCATAAGATTAAAATATGCTCTGTATGTGCTACAACCACATACTGTGAACACCCATTGTGGTAAGAATGAGCACGCCAAAGTATGGCGATGTTATTCTTTTCTAAAGTAAAACAAGGAATGTTTTGTACGAGGCGAGCGATTGAGAATTTGTGGCGCAAAAGAGCCAAACAAGTTAAGCTAGGCCATTTATTTATTGATATCGTCACAAGTTTTAGAACTCAAATGCCACAAAGAATAATTTTTTTAAAAAAAATCATAAAAGAGAAAAAAACATTTAAAATGACATTAAATTCTCAAAAATGGTGTAAAAGTCACGTTTTTTAAAAATCCAACAAGTTGAATAGAGTTTTTCTCTTATTAAGTGTTCTGTATATACTGTTTATAGGCAAGTAGAATAACGTTGTCTCTCAATTTCTTAATTTTTGTGTCGAGTTAAGAGTTAATGTCCTCCCTCCAGTAATAAATGGTTCACTTTGACAGTATGTTATTCGATATTACAATAATAATTACACATATCTATACAGAATCATCCAAAATATTAATATATATTTTTCACTTAAATTTATATATAAAAAAAAATAGTTCAATTAAAATAGTTCAAAAAAAGTTATAATTGCGATCATACATATTTAATGCAAAATTGTTCACATTTAAATTTCATCAATTTTCCCAAAAAAAACCAAACATTTATCTTAGAATTTATATTTTAATTGATTTAAAAACTTCTTTTATAAGTCATTTCTACAACGATTCTTAACAATAAACTTTGCTTCATTTTAGGAGTCTACATTAATTTCCAACTGCCTCGTCACCAAACTTTTATTAATAACAAAACATTCCTCATTATATTTTGCATTTATCCTTTCAAAATACATTTTTGAATTCCCAAACACAGAAGCAATTAATTCAGCATTACTGTTATTTTTAAATTTTTATACGTAGCGAGATATCAAGTAAATTAATTGTTAACTCAAAGCGTACTTTAAGTATCCGAGTTTGAGAGAAAAGCGTTAAATTAATTTCCGTAAATCCACGTATTGAAATGCTCATATCAGCTCCAGCGGCTTCATAAACAAGTCGGCGGTAAATTAAGTCTCGCCATATCCATATTGTGTTGAGAGACAGGCTTTTACTGCAGACTAATCAGTGAGAGAGAGAGAGAGAATTATTAAATTCAAGCGCTCTCTTAACTTTATTGGGCCGACGAAGAGGTCAAACGGATGACCTTTAATAACAGGGACAGTTTATGGTTGAAAAATGTCTTTTGTTAGGCAAGTTTTAATGGAAAAATGTTCACATTTTTTTCATAAATAGGAGCGTTGCCATTTATCCTACACTGGACAAAAGGCATATACTAGAGATAAAAGCTTTTAAATTATTGGTTTTATGTTCCATGCTTGTAAATCATTGCATCGTAATTGCTTCCAATAGTTACGGTTTAAAAGGTACTCATGTTAATTATGAGATATTAGAAATTGGGAAATGGAATACATCACTAAGTATTGTCTAGCTATCGTTTCTCTTTGCTAACAAGACTATGAGTATTACATCATTCGCGCTTCCAAAAATCATCATCATCATAACTTTTCCGGCCGAAAAGACCAACTTCGCCTTCTTTAGAGCAGATTCACTGGAAGAAACCATTTACTTTTATTCTGGTTCGTTCCTGGTGCATAATTATAAACGAATATTTTTTTATTTTGAATATTTTACATTTGCATATTTTGTTTATTAACTCAACATTTAGATACAACACGAGGGACATTGGCATAATGCTCAAGAGATCCCAGCTCATCCGAAAGGGTTTAGAACTACAAACCGGTCACCCGGGAGTCAATCACCCCCTCACTTTGCATTTATTGGGAAAGAAAAACTTTCAACAATAAAGGGTAAGATGTACTATTACATGTTGGAACAAATAACGTAAGATATTACATAATTTCGGAATTCAAAGATAAATAAAAGCTTACAAAGTCTTTACAGGACAGGAATAAAAAAAAAACTAACAGTAGGAATTTTCTTGTAGAAATGAGATGTATTATAGGCTAAATGGCACATTAAAAAAAAACGTCCACAACCCCATGAATTAAAAATGAAGTATTAAACAATCCATGCGAAATATGCAATTATAAGCCCACAATAAGGAAAATTGAAATATTCAGAAATGTAATGAAAAATTGAAACAATTAAGAAATTTGTTGAGTAATTTTATGAGCCGTAAGAATACAAAATTTAAGCTAGAAATGGGAGACTGTGATTTTAACACACAGATTTCAGCCAAATAGGTTGTGCTTCATCAATGGGACAATTCAAATAATTATTGGCGACGAAAATCGAAATTTTGGCCCTAGATCAAGAGAAGAATACAACACCCGAACTGGAATCTCCATCTCCAAACGTCCCTACCACACCAGCAAAGGACTCAGAGCTGAAATAGATTTAAAGTGCATCATCTCAATTACACGGCGAGTCTTTAGTGGCATCAGGACACGAACTTATGACTTAACGAAAATAACGTCGGTCGCGAGATGGTGACCCTGACCACTAGGCTACCATGACCACAATTGAAAAAGTATCATTACAGTTTTACAATAACTTTATTATAAAACAAATTTGTCACTGAATAATTCCACTGGACCAAAGACGTTAATTTAAGTCTAAACTTGTATAGTTTCTGAACGAAATCTGCTTTAAAAATAAAAATAATTTAAAAACATTTAATAATTCCATCATATCATATAGCGTTTGGTTTCGGCGCAAAGAATGGGCAGTATCATTAATCTCGTTAATATGTCTGACAGGTTACTTTTTGACGAATCACTTTCCACTAGATAGGGAAAGTAATTAATGTTCGATAAATTATTTATTTACCTCCAAGGGATGTTAAGTAAGATTTGTCGGAATGGCAATTTTTCCGCGGGAATGCATCCCGGGTTCCTCGAGTGAAACACGTGTTTACAGTCGCAAGAACAAATTTAGCCCAGTTTTTACTTCCTTTTTGCATAATCCGAAAATTAACTAGTACAGGTGATTAGTTAAAGTATTTAAATAAATAGGTTAAAAACTACTTTTATTAAATAAAGTAGTTGCTGAAAGATTAGTTCCGCAACGAAAAGAACAAAGCCTGCTTTTTGTGATCACTTGCTGAACAATTACTTTCAAATGTATCAGAAATTTTCTTAGAAGCACCGAGGGTTGTCTGACTTAAATTATTCATTTTACAGTAGAAATATCGTGATTGCTTAAGCAACCATGATTGTACGAGTTTTTTTTTTCAAAAGGAAGGAAAAATATCAGCAATTAAATTAGTTTTTAAAATGAACTTAAGTTTTAAACTCAATCATATCCATTTTCATGAAGCAGATATTTTTTGGGGATTAACAGGTCTCAATGCCACCACCTCTTTAAATGTGATATACTAGTCAATTACAGGCTCCAATTGAAGACAAAATTCCTTATTAGTCCTTGAAGAATAGATAAGTTCTCTCTCTCTCGAATCTCATTTAACTCAACAATCTTAGATTATGATTTAAATATGAAATCTCTGCTTACCAAATCTCTTATTCCGACAATTCTCACTAATAGTAACTTTGTAACTTAATACTAAAATTAAGAATCATTTCTTTCCAAAAATCTAATTACGATATTTCATTCTAATTTAACTAATAACTATCACCTTGCCGTTAATTTATCTAATTTCATTTTTCGTTTCAATTTTATTTCATTTATAAATCATTATCTATAAAGGACTTCACTTGTATCTTCATATAAATTACCAAATCACGTTTTATTTTGGTTCGAGAAGATATAATTTTATGCAATTCACATTACTGTTAAGTCCTCGAGATGAGTGAGAGAAAATCGCCAATAACACAACGTAACAAAATTATTTACTAAAGAATATCTCAGTTTGAATTACAGGGCGTTCCGAAACTCACGGGCAAAAATTTAAGGGACGATAGAAAACATGGAAACAAGCCATTTTCACCCTACAATGCTTAGGCGGAGAAGAAACTGTGGACCGCTAGACGGCGCTGTAATGGAAAGCATAAAGCGCGAGTTTTCTTACACATCGTCATTTCTACCGTGGAGTTTTGGAGGCATGGGCTTTTGCTGATTACTGTACGTTGCCAAGCCTCCGGAAATGAGTCAGAGGTTCACCGCTTGCTCTCCAATTATGCAATGTAGGGTGACAATTGCTTGTTTAGATGTTTTCTATCACCCCTTTAATTTTTGCCCGTGAGTTTCGAAAGACCCTGTATTTCAAAACAATAAAAAGTTACAACCTCTTTGGACAAGTTTAATTAAAAATAAAACACAAATTCTAGTAAATTTATAAATATTCAATGTCACCACACACCACCAAAAACGCGAACGATATTCATTCGATAATAGAAATCATTCCACACTTTTTTCTGTATATTCGTTGTTAAAAGTTTGAACGGCTAGTTATTCGCGTTTTCAGTTCATCATTGTTCGCCGGTAATGGCGGAAAAAACACCTTATCTTTTAAGTATTCCTAAAGGGGAAAAAAATCACAGGGAGTTTAATCAGGATTTCTTGTGGACTACTGACAAGGTCACCACCTGCTCGCCGATTAATCCAACGCATAATACCATTGAATATTATTCACGTGTATCGTGGTGCATTTAAATTTTTAAGTGTTCGAAGTATTATTTTGAAAATTCGATTTTTACCCCAAAAGTTTGGAACTTCCTTAGTTTTGCAATTGTAACTCTTCAAATTTGGGATATTCTTTTGTAAACAACTGGATAAAGTTGACTGAGACGATCAAATGGACAGATCAACGAAGTTGGTTCAAAAAGTGACAGTTTATTGCCGACAGATGGCGCTTCTAAAGCAAGTTGGTGTTACTATCTGCAAATAGAAACAAACGTGACACTGATTCAAAAGATTAGTTTTGTGATTATGATTGTTTCATTAACGTCACTCCGAGAAATAACACGAGAGCTATTGGCATCGGACCTCACAATTTTGAACCTCGTTCAAGTGACGACGACGACACCTGAGCTGGAACCTCCATCTACAAACTTCCACATCACGCCAAACTTTAGGACTTAAGCTGGGACCCTTTCCCTTAAAGTTTTCACATCACTCTAACGTGATGACTTGTAGTCTAGACCATGCATCAGCCTCGCTATACAGTGGGTATTTAGTGTCATAAGGGCTTCAACTCATGATTCGATAAAAACAATTTCTTCTGCAACCATGCTCACTAAGTTACCGCGGTCACACATAGTTCAGTTTTGATTGTTACAGAGGCGAGTTGTCGTCGTCGACATCCAGATTTCTCATTTTCACCGGAAACAAAGTAACTGTCGAAGCAATGGGTTGTTTCAGATGAATCTGCTCGAAAGAAGGCGAAGACGGTCTCATCGAGCCGAAATGTTACGAGAACGATTTTTTGAGTCTCGAAATCGTCCCGTTCGTGGTTTTTTTGAAAATGAAAAACGATCAATGGACAATACTACTGTGAGTGAACACATTTCCCTTTGAAATTTCAAACACGGGTATTTTCTGAACCACCAACATTTAATAAGATTGCTGCAGCCCTTTAATAAATGTACGAACTTATATAAACGGAATAACAGAAAAAAATATACGGCAAGTAATAATTGCATACCAATTTATTTTTGACCAGCCACTTTAATTTTGAAATTTGGAATGCAAGATTATAAAAATCAAAATATTGTCAAATAATATAGCTATTTCATATTTAATCAAAATTTACATTTGAAAACAGAGAAAATTACTTTCAAATATTTCTATATTCTTCTCTTTAACGTTCGTATTTGATTTCTATTCCGGCAGCATGCGTGCAACAGATTTCCGAATAAAAGAAATCAATAACATTGCGTGATACAGTATTTAAACAAAACTTCGAAAAAAGTTGTATTTACTTTGTAGTGTATCAAATTGATGAGAAAAAAGCCAGTATAATAAAATGGAATATAGGCAGTTAGAGTAGTTGATTCAACTGGTAATTAGTTTTTGACAGAAGGCCAACTTCGAAACATTAATTTCTCTTTCTTTCAATTCTTGAGAATACTATGATTAATAAAAAACCAATTGCATTGATTAGGTATCGAAATTAACAATTTAAGAGATTAATTCTACATTATATTCGAAACAATTAATATTTTACGAACGTATTTGTTTCAGGGTACCGGTATATGCGAGATTGTGGAATACCATATCCAATATCCCTTGTTTTTATGTTATATATTATTTCATATCATTAGAGTTTAAATTTTTTTGTGTGCGCGCCGAATAATGATATTTTAATGAAAATTCTGAATGAAAGTAACTTTTTTGTCGAAAGGGTTTTTTTCTCCCTTTTAGTTGAATATGGAAATAATTTGCGAGATATACTTGCATTTTAAATACCTAATTAAAGAAAATTATTGCACAATAGGGTTCGGAATTTTTTTATGCTTCTGTAAATGGTGAACCAAAATATTTTTTTCTCTCTCAGTGATAGCTAAGTTTTAAGAAATAATTTTTGTATGAAAAAAAAAAATTTAAGTGTTACAAAATTACAAAGTTCTGTAATTCTTTTCGGAGAAAAAATTGGTTCCATATATTTTGTGAAACTGCTTTCTACATGAAGAGTAAATTATTTTGTATATTTATGGAATATTACTTTTGAAAATGATTCTTCAGATATCTGCATTTAGGTATCATGTCCATGCTCAACACAAATTGAAAGTGAAACCTTTTCACCAAAAAAAAAAAAAGATACATTTATAGTTCGATAAAATTAAAATATCATTATTAAAAACACAGAAATTCTAAGCTGCACGTATAATTTTTAAGACAAATTTTACAAAAAAAAAAAAGTCTTAAATTCGGTATTTTATTCCCCCTCTCATGTCCTAGTGCCTTTAATACGTAGATTCTATCAACAGAATTTAATTTATTAAATTAAAATAAAATGAATATAAAAGAAAGATTTCTATACAAAGAAAGGTTGATGAATTGTTTTTTGTTACAACAAGCGTTCAAATTTTAACCGTCAAAATATGTCATTGGATTTCTTTATTTTCGCGCTATGCATTCTAATACATAATTTTAAAAGTGAGACTTTTTCCACAGTTAAACCCCTTTTTAATTATTCTTTTCCTTCACACACCAAGCAAAATAAACTTCCTTATCAAAACAGATAACAATATTTTCCACATCTCTTAAAAATCTGAATTAAAAGAGGAAAAAAACCCGATGCAAAACGCTTTCTGAATGAATAAGTTATCCAACCACTTTTTTTTTTCGCAGTTTCCCCTAGCGTAAGAAAAAAATTCAGTTCACGTTTCGTTACCTAATTACTTCTACGAAATTGCATATTCATACTCCTGACGAAAGTAAGAAAAAAAAAATCGGGATCAAGCCGTTGGCAACAGCGGCCGAATCGTCTGCCATTACGCTGGCTGTAATTGGGGTTAGTAATTCAGGCTAGAGCGCGCAACACATTTCGCAAAGTGATACTCTCGCGTTCAGTGGAGAATGGGTGTTGGGCGCAAAATCGAAGTTGGCTGCTACTCAATCCAGGTGAGGAGACAAGAGGTCACATTGTGAGCACGTTGCTATTTCAGATTGCCTCACCAAAACGAGCACGAGAATAGACAAACGGTATGGTAATTTTAAATAAACTGCGACCGGAGAATGCCAAAAGAGACGCCGAAATGAAATCAATTATGCTGCCTTCCTTGTCTTTCTTATTTATTTTATTTTTCACAGCGTGTCGCCGATTTACCCAAGAAAAATCTTTTTGCTATTCCCATGCTTCGCACTTGGTTTACCGGTAAGATGATTTGATATTCGTTAAAACTCCACGAAGGTGTTCAAAAAGTACCTATTGGTGAACACAGGTAGCGTTACGAAGGCTAGTTGGTGTTTCATTAAATGAAACTAGCTGTTACATATAAACGGACCCCACAACAAATTTGACACTGATAAATTAGTTGTTTATTAACGACGCAATTAGAAACACTGGAGCTTTTGACGACGGATTACGTAATTTTCAGCTTAGGTGAAATGACGAGGACGACACCAGATCTATCACCTTATTTTCTTAACTTCCACCCCAGAAAGAACATGGGCGATTCGTCAGATTTAACGTACATCAGCCCCACCACGCGGAGTTTCATTAGTGAGAATTAGGATTCGAACCCACGACTCGAGGGGAACAATGCCAGCCGCAAGCTCGTGATCATGATCACACGGCTACCACGGTTCAATATTGACGTTTATTCATCGGTTATTTTTAATTACTGTCGCATCAAGTTATCAGCTTTGTTAAGACTTGGGTTTATCATAACACCGGAAACCAAGAAACAATCAAAGGAATGAGTTGCTTCCAATGTAGTGATTGATTGATTTTATTAACGTAGCACTAGAAGCAACACGGGGGCTATTAGCGACGGACTTTAAACGTTTGAACCTCGGTCAAGTGACGAGGACGACATTTGAGCAGGCACCCCTCTCTCCTAACTCCCTCGCCAACGTGAGGACTTTGAGCCTCGATAAATTTAACGAGCATCAACACCAGCTACACGGCGGGTCTCTAGTGGCATCAAGGCACGAACCTACGACTATTCGAAAACCGCCGGCCTCGAGTCCACGACCATGACCATTAAGCTAACGCAGCCAGTAACAGAAGAAAACTATGGGTTGCATTATTACATTCGAAAACAGAAGTCGGAGATATTTGTTTTGTTTTTCTCCAGAAGGGGGCGGTAGGACAAAAAGGGTCGGATTCGGTACTCTAAAGTCTCTACACAATGCTAAAATAATTTAAGAAGTAGTTTTATTGTACAAGTTTATTGTATAGTTTGTCGACCCTATCTAAAGTATTCTCTGTATATGACAATAATAATAATAAAAAAAAAAACCTCTTTTCTATTGTCTATATATCTTGGCTACAAGATGTATTTTTCAAATATAAACGATTTAGTTGAAATCTTCTTTATCTGATTGGCCTTCAACGAAACCTTCCGTCTGTAAACAACTTCATGCATAAACACTCATAATCCCTTCTTAATGTCTCAACGTTTTTGTGAACGCTGTTTCAAAACAACTTTTTTTCACCCCCGCTCGTCAAAAACCGAGAGTTACAAAGTTACAGAAGTCACTCCCGATATAGCGTCATCGGCGTGCGTCACACAAAGTCTCGAATGACAGGAAGGGATTAAAAGGCCGAAAATAAATTGGATTTCCAGCTAATTTGCGGCAATAGGGATGGAGGAAGGGGGGGGGGATCGAGCGTTGAACTGAAGTTCAAGAAATTTGCGCAGCTGGCGAATGGGAAAAGATTCAGAGAAATGTAGCAGAATCCGTCCGCCACAGATGCGAGGAAAAAAGGGAGTCGATCTTATCATTTTTTGGCACTAATTAACGCACGTGCGTGTGAGGATATGCAATCGTGGGAATTTCATTCTTACTTCAGAACAGTTACATAGGGAACGCGTAACTGTTTTTTTCTTCTTCTAAAAGAGATTGACAACCTTGAGGTCGGGAGTTCTCTGTACACCGAATGAGTGTTACAGCAGAGCAACGAATTTTCGATGGTACAATAAAAGGAAACATTGAGGAATAAGAAACGCTATCAACTACAACAAACAGGCACTCTTCATAAAATCAATCAAAAATATAGAGGCAATCACTTTTTAAGTCCTTATTAATTCTTTCAAAAGTAAACTATGTTTCATTTTGTTGTCCATGAAATCGTTTGAATCAAATTCATTGGTGGTATATACGAATTAAGTTGCGGAGTTAATGTTTCTCTACCCCATGGATGGAGACAACCTTTGATCTTGGATTACCGGCAGTGTTTCGAACTCTCCTACATTTGATCCAAAGAAAGGATGAAAGGTCGGTTTTTTTGCTGCGCTCTTGTAAACCAGACCAAAAGAGACGTCCCAGTCAGATTAATTGTTGAGGCATTTTAGCATCTGACGTTGTTCAAAAGGATCATTGCATACTTCCCCTCCAGTATCATCTTAATAATGACGTGTGCGACACAATGTCTTCCGATCTAAAACTTGCTAAAACATTTTTTTTCATCCAACGTTGATTGATTGCAATTAACGTCTCAAAGAAGCAACACAAGAGCTACTGTAATTGTGAACATTGGTCAAGAGACGAGAGCGACACATGAACTAGTATCTCCCTCTCTCAATTTACATTACGTCCACAAAAGAGCTTCGAGCCACGACAGATTTAACGTGCATCAGCCCCGGCTACACGGCGTGTCTTTAGTGGCACCAAGGCTCGAATCCACGACTTGACGAAAACCATCACCGTGAATCTGCGACCATGATCACTAAGTTACCGCGGCTCAGAGAGTGAGATGAAGTTATAAACGAAGGATTAATGATTGTTATTGATAAGTAAGAAGAGATCAGATCACTAACCAGGAAAGATTCTGCAAATGATCAGGGAGGGGAATGAGAGTATTTTTAATGGTGCAAGAGCCAGATGCGGCCATGCTGCACCAAACTAGGTAAAGTTATGATCTAAATGTGTGAAAAATTGAAAAAAGATAACTGGTGGACAAGGAAGGTCAAAAATGGAGAAGGATCGCTAGAATACTCCAGGGGTGGGACCTCGGGGTAAGAAAAAAGAAAGTACCACTAAGGTGCTCCGGGGTAATTATGCCTGCCCCTACCTAAAGAAGGCAAGTCTCTGGTTGTACAGGATAGGGGACCTCAGTCTCTTGATAAAATCCCCAGGAGCAGGGTGGCCGGCTATACTTCCAGACATTGGGTATCTATTTCAATGGCCTCTGACGGCATGCATGATCTACATAGGCATTATTCTTTCACATCCGGTCACCATACGGGTGATCATGGAAAGGAACCCTCACATTACGCGCTAATAGGACTCAAACCCGGTATGTTCAATACAAATAATTATTAATAGTATTAACCTTCATCACCAGAACGACGCCTATGGGGATTCTTTCTTCAGATATTGTAGGTTAGAGATTGACTTTTAAATATTTATATATCTGAATAAATCAACTTGATTATCAACACTATGTGACTTACTGCTCAATGGGCTATTGATTGGTGACTATTTAAATAAGTAACAATGACAACAGAAGGAATTAATATCGGGGTGTTGCAAAATATCTTTTAAATGTAATATAAAATATTAAAATTAAGAATTAAAATAAAAATTTTGCAAATTTCTTAAAAAAAAGTAAATTCGTATTTATATTTATTGAAAAAGTAATACATGTAAAACATTAAAAAAAAAAAAAAAAAAAAAAAAAAAAAAAAATTCACAATTTTTAAAAAAAATATTTTTCAACATTTATCTTCAAATTTTTTTTTTTAATCCGTTTTCGCTAAATAACAACTTGTATTCAAACTTCAAATAATTAGTACTGTGTTTTCTATTGGTTGTTGGTAGTTTTCAGTATTTTGATATCAATACGAGTTATTACTGTTAATCGATTTGCGTTTCATAAACTACAAATAAAAATAATTGTACAGGTATAATTTATACAAACAATCTCTCGCGGGAAGTTTTGAATTAATTTTGTCTTAATGTGTATTGTCCTCAAAAATATTAGGAGAAAAAAAAATCATAAAAATAATTAATTGTCATGTTTTTAAAACCTGCACTATCACGAATTACCGACCTGTACGAATCACTGATTCAACATCGAAACATCATTCGATGTTTAATTATTAACCAATCAGATTGATCCGCGCCGTCGTATTTGGACCAATGGCCTCGCACGCTTCACGGGTTCCGAATTAAAAGAAAAAGAGGGGGGTCAAAGAACTCGATCTTTTCTACAACCTGGCAGGAACCCAGAAATTTCGTCAACTGTTTTCTGATACAAGCGGCAAATGCGGAGGTAATTTGTCACTGAGGGGACCACCGATGAACACATCTCTGGAGTACACCAAACGATTTTTTTTACATTCGAGTAAACACGTTCCATGTTTAAGCGATCATTCGCGTGTCTAAACTGGAGAGAGAAAAAAAAATGATTGTTTCAGAAAATCCGATTCTAACGAGAGATTTCAATAAAAATGGAAATTTTTTCCCAACGCACGGCATTAAAGTTTATCACGTGCTAAAAAAATGGAAGTAAAAATGGCAACATAGGAGATTGAACTCTTGTGTAAAGCGTTTTGGAAGTTTACACTCTTTTTTTCATTCATTAAGGGAACGCAATATCCTAAAAATGACCAAACCACAAAATTATTTTATAACTTTATTGTATGAATTTCCTAAATATATGTGTAAAATGTCACAGACATATTATTTAGCGAGTTGTTTACACTTTCTTTCAAAGTGCACCAAATCATATTTCAATGACCTTCAAAATTTTAAACTTCTTGATCTCAGTTTTTTACTTTTCATGACTGTCATTTATTTAGAATGACATGACGTTTGTTGTAATTAGTGCAAAGTTTTGAAAATCTTTTCGATACATATTGAAACATATTCTGTAAAAAATGTTTCACATTTCTTTGCATGGAAAAATTTAGATAAAAGTATTTGAAAAAAAAAATACACAAAATTAAACAAAGCTGTTTTTTACTGATTCACGAAACGTCCAAAAGAAGAAAAAAAATTGCAAAAA
This sequence comes from Nephila pilipes, assembly GCA_019974015.1. Classification (NCBI taxonomy): domain Eukaryota; kingdom Metazoa; phylum Arthropoda; class Arachnida; order Araneae; family Nephilidae; genus Nephila; species Nephila pilipes. The sequence continues at coordinate 316,916 of BMAW01038561.1, read as the reverse complement.
CACAAACATTAATACAACGAAACTCACGTACAGAATGGAGAAAAATACTTCCAAGAAAGAGAGAAAAAATTGTATAAATATTAAAATTTGAAGTAGTAATAGGAATTTTGAAATGTATTGATTGGGTGATTTATTTTATTATCTTCGCTGTAGAAGCAATACGAGGGCTATTGGCGATGGGCTTCGTAACTTTGGATTTCAGTCAAGTGACGAGAAAGACACCACACCAACGGGAGGACTTCGGGCCTGTTATTGCGGCCATTCAGTGAACGGACGTCATGATAGCTAGTTCACCTTTTCCGAATTTCCGTACCATCGCAATGGGAGGACTTGGAGCCTCCACAGATTTTACATGCATCATCCTCATTACATGATGGGTCTTTTAGTGAAATCGGGATTCGAACCCACGACTCGACGAAAAAAACAGCCACGAGTTTCCCAACCATGACCATTCCACCCCCATTACACGATGAGTCTTTTAGGCGAATCAGGATTCGAACCAACGTCTAGATGAAAACACCACCAAAGAAATTTCCACAACCATGACCAGTCACAAAAGTGAACAGGTTTTGCATGTAATATTTCTTTCGCACAAGTTCGAGTTGAAAACATATACAATGTCATTTTATTTATTTGAAATCTGTTATAACGGTTTTATTTTAAATTAACTGTTCTACTCATCAGGGGGTACAAGGACAAACCGCCCGAACAAAGGAAATAAGCAATCTAAGTACTATTTGAAAACATAACATTGACATAGATGAACACGCACTCCACCCAAAATATTCATTAGACCCGCCTGCGTTTCCATACTTTAATCCTCCCTATACAATTATTTTGATTATTCACGCTTGAGTCTGTTATGTGGGATCACCCACCGGAATTAAAGAAAGATTTAGTTATAAACAAGGGACTGGCTTCTTGGAAGATTTATCAACAGGATTTAGTTTCCGATCGTCTAACAGAAGGAAATCATTCAGGAAAACGCTATCAAAGGAAGTAAATGGTATGTTAAAGATTACATCAGTCCAATCTAGGGGCGGGGAAAAAGCAACTTTGATAGCTAATTCACATACAAAATGACTGCGGTTGACTGTGAACGAAATTTGAGATGAATGGCGTAGCGGCCAAATCAGGCAGGATTGATTGATTGATTTTTAGGAGATATTAAACAAAAAATACTACTATCCCGCCAAATAAGGCTACGTTGCGCCAAACAATGTGTATCTTTGTTCTAGATAAATTTTTACTGTTTATTAACGTCGCATTTAGAAGCAACACGAGGGGTAGTCGCGGCAGACCGTCTTATTTGAACCTGAATCAAATGACTGACACTTCCCTCTCCAAAATTCCACACCACGCCAATGGGAGAACTTTGTTGAGTGAGTGAAGTTTATTGGCGCAAGAGTCAGATGTGGCTATGCTGCGCCAAACAAGATTTAACTGTGGTCTACACGGAAAAAAATTGAAAAAAAAAAGTCAAGAATTAGTTCACAAGGAGGGTCGAAAATAGAGAAGGATCCCTACGGTAACCCGGGGGTACGTCCCCCGTGTTTAACAAAGACAGTAAACCTCATAGGAAAGAAAAAGATCACAAGGGTACCACGAGGTCATGATGGAAGAATTTTGGAGTCTCGATTTAACGATCATGCGTCCCGATATAAGGTAGGTCTTAAGCGGCATAAGAGCTCGAATACACGAATCGACGCCGGCTGCCAATTCACGAGCATGACAACTAGTCTAACGCGACAACATGTTCTATACGTCAGAAGAAATGGAAAAAGATAAAATTTGGTTTACAAGAAGGGTCGAAAACAGAGAAGGACCGATAAGGTATCCTGGCGTTTATCATCGTTTTTACCAAGGGGAGTAAACCCTTGTTGAAAAGAAAACGATCACCAGGTACCAGTGTCATAACATTCTAAAGAGTGTATTAACCCACACTTACAAGGTCATAGTACCGTTCTTAAACGCAAGAGAATTTTCAAAAACAATAAAGAGACAAGACGACTCCTGAACTTGTATTTCATATCCCTAATTCTCATACCCCGCCAATATGAGGCCGTTGGAACTCCTGACAGATTAACATGCAAATAATTATCAGTTCATTTACACGACGGTCCTTAAAAATAAGCAGAGTTAGTGACAGTAAGGCAATATGGCGCAAGAACAAATTCAAGATAAGCTGCGCCAAACATTTCAAATACCGCACGTTTTTTGAGCTACATTGAGATAAAATGATAGACAAAATGTAATTTAAAATGGGGACAAAATCTCAAAAACTATGTAAAATTTTAATTTTATATAAAAATGCAAACAAGTGACGATGATAAATTTACCCCATCAAATCACCTAAGTTTAAGGCTACCAGGGCATCCGAGGAATTCTGGAACATTAAATCTAAGACTCCTTGTTTTTGTGATAGATATCTTTGCAAATTATTAGTAGAGCTTAGATTGTTTCTGCGCCCAATATTGATATTTTTATCTTTCTATCGAACTATAAAAGTAATTTTTTCTTCATAAAGATTCCCCCCTCCTCTCGTTTGAATATGAACATGTTTTGCGAGATATATATGCTTATTTGTGATTTAGTTTTTATTAACGTCGCACTAGAAGCAACACGAGGGCTATTGGCGACGGACCTCGTAATTTTGAACCACGGTCAAGTGACGAGGACGACACCTGAGCTGGCACCCCCCTCTCCTAACATTCACACCACACCAACGGGAGGACCGAGATATATATGCATTTATGTACCATTTCTTTAGAAATAATATTCCATAATTTTAGAAAATATTTTACTCATCTTATAGAGAAAACTATACAAAAAATTAAATGAAACCACTTTTTTGATATTACTGTATATTTCCTTAAAAAAAAATCATAGAACTTCTTAATTATGGAAATTTAATTTTTTTTTTCTTTTTTCATATACAAAATTATTTCTTAAAAATTAGGTGTGATTTAAAGAAAAAATATTTTAGCTTCACTATGCATAAGTACTCTATATAGAAGCATAAAAAATATGGAACCATAATGAGTAATAGTTTTCTTTAAAATGGTACCTAAATCTATATCTCGCAAAACATGTCCATATTCAAATTCAGTTTTTATTAGCGTCGCACTAGAAGCAACACGAGGGCTATTGGCGAAGGACTTCGTAATTTTGAACCTCGGTCAAGTGACGAGGACGCCACATGAGCTGACATCACCCTCTTCTAACTTCCACACCAAGGCAATGGGAGGACTTTAGGATCCGACAGATTTGACGTGCATCAGCCCAGGCTACACGGCGGGTCTTTAGAGGCAACAAGGCTCGAACCCACGACCTCCTGGGTGATTTTAACGTGCAACGGTCTCGTTACATGACGGTCTTTAGAGGAATCAGAACTCGAAATAATGGCTTCATACGTTGAAGTATAAACTAATTTTCAATTATATACGAAACGTTAAACTAAATGAGAAAAATTAGCTTAGTTTAGTTTGTATTAACGTCGCACTAGAAGCAACACAAGTTCTATTGGCGACGGACCTCGTAATTTTAAGCCTCGGTCAAGTGACAAGGACGCCACATGAGATGGCATCCCCTCTCCTAAGAGAAAAATTAGCAAAAACAACCACACACGTATTGATATTTTATTAATGTCGCTCTAAGAAGCAAACCGAGGGCATAGACGACGCACCTGAGCCAAACCACACTCTACAGACTTCTTCACCATTCAACGTGAATACTTAGAGCTTCCATATATTTAAAGCGCGTCAGCAAATGGGATATAGTAGAACAAGACTCGACGGAAATAACGCTTCAAGCATACAAGGAAGCAACAACTCCAGGTAATATATATAAAAGAATAGCAAAACATACGCCATTAATCTCTTTATTTCTACGACAATTAAATTAGCATAAATTTGCATTCCACAACTAAAGCGTTCTTTTTTTCCCCATTCCTCGAAATACAATGAACAGAATTCTGATGTTATAAACATACACAAGTATTAATTGATAAAGAGAAAAATATTACTAAAAATACTCAGTAAGGATTAAATATTACAAGATTTTACGTGGATTAAATTGCGCATCTAATAAGATAATATATTATCCGAGATAACATTCAGTGTTTACTTATTTATTACGAAACCCGATACAAGAAAGACCTGTATTTGTTATTGGCTTTTATCATTGGTTCTACGAATACTTGGATAAAATCTGATTAATGGTTTTATTCACATGAGTAGTCACTCAGGATTAGGCTTACAGAGAGATATCATCTAGTTTCATTGTTCTGTGCGGAAGATACAGATTCTAAACGTATTCTGTGATTCGATAGAGGTTTCTTATTCTTCATTCTTACGAAGAATAACATATGCAAAGGATAAAAACCACAACGTTTATTTTGTACGGTATCGAATCGTAAAGACACTGTACGATCGAATACATCGTACAAATTCGAATTTGATAGAAAAACTATGGGGTTTTTTTTACCAAAAAAAAAATATTGGAATCTTTACTTTTCTAAAACTACCTTCCATTTGTTGCTACGATGCATAGAAATGAAGTATTAAGCCTTTTTATGTCAGACGATTTTTTTTAAAAAAAAAATTCTGGAAGTTGAAGTCTTCAAAAATATTCATTTTTTATGTATTTTTTGCAGTATATATTGCCTATATATATTTTTGAAAAACTTTTAAAATATAATAATACTTTTTTTTAAAAAAAAAAATCTTTCATCACATTTAGTAGGAAAAATTTCTGAAATATCAATGGCAATGGTTTATTATTTTACTGAGCTACATCGAGTGATTGGTCTATGATTTATAGTTCGATTTTTGCTTTTGCCATCTTTTTTCTCTTTGAAGCAACTCTTTAAACTGTGTAATAGCCTTTTAGAGCTATATATTGTTCTGTTTATAAGCCATTGATAGTTCCAAAAACAAGCGTCAATGTCAAAAAAGAATTTTTCAGGGCAATCGTCATCCTGCTATTCAGAGATCTGAATCGGTTTGCACAAGAAGAGAATTTAATATTAGATTCAAGAGGAAAAATATGAAGGAAATTTTTACTATAAGGAAAACAATATACTTGGTAATAGATTGACACTGTGTAGAAATACTTTCCAAAGTCATCGAAATTCTTGGTTGCCGGTTGTATTTACCGCAATGCTTCGAATTAGAGAATAATCCAGTTTTGTTTTTCTTTCCAATGTGAACTTTTATGAACATTTTAATTCAGGTGACATTAAATAAAAATAATTAATTTACACACTTTGCTGTTGCCTTTTAATAGTGGTTTCAAACTTCGTCTGGATAACTTAAATAAGTAACAAATAATAAAAACGCAATGCTGAAAATAAATTTAGATCAAGATTTTTGGAATAAAATAAGTATTTATTCAGCACGTCAATTATCAATTTTTTTTAAAAAAAAGTATTGGCAACAAATAAAACTAGAAGGAACGAAAAATTAGTTCTATACAAAGATTAATCTCCCCAATGAAAAAAAAAAAAACCCTTAAAAAATAAGTTTTGTTAAAAACAAAATCTAAATTACCGGCAATCCGTTTTTGCCTCAAGGTTCGTGTAGTTGCTAAATAAGTGAATTTAAGTTCGTAATCGATATTGTTAGATAACGATTGCGATCTCTTTTCTTTTATCTCAGTTTCGAATGCACCCCTGCCGGAACGAAAAGCGAATCCAAAACTTGAAAAAAATAACATTCGATCTTTCATGCATTTTAATGTAGTTCAAATGTTGGGCCGAGAATACGCGAGATAAATGACAAGAACCGATTTAACAAGTCATCCGTAATTCGCTCACAGATGTAGGCGGAGATCAAAACTATGACGTCAGCGAATGACGTCAAACTTGTTCAAGGTCGGTTCCAGCAAATGCTAACTAACATTTCTTGTTGTCTGCTTCAGAATCTTATTACTTCAACTCGAATGAGCTAACATTTTGAGAAAACAATTTTTTTTTTTTTTTTGGCATTTCTTTCTGCAGATTAATGTAGTGTCATTCTGATTATTTCAAAATTTATTTTTGAATACTGAAGAGTGTTATATAAATTTCAGACTGCGATACATGAAAGTGTAAATAGTTAAAAAAAACTTCAAATATTGCACAACTAATTCAGAAACAATATATCAGAGCTTCACAAATAATTATTGAATTAAAAGCAAGATAGGGAATATTCAATGACATATTTTTCAACTTCGTTTCTTAACAATTGTTGCTATAAGAAAATGAAATACATTGGTACTTTTTTCCAACTTTTCTGCATCAAATAATTACATATTAAATAACATAAGATTTATTTAATGTTCGATGTTTATGAAATGTAACTTCATCATTGCGAAAATGAATTTCATACAGAGTTTACATTCAAATTATTGAACTTTATTGAAATTTGAAAGATGCAAGTGTAATACAGAACGTTCAATTTGTGATGATGTAATTAAAACTTACAGAAATCTTATCGACCCATTATCCACTAACACTACCTAATATTGAATATGAATGAATTTTATAGAAATATTAACATAATCACATCACTATATACACAGTTGGTAATTTTTTCTATTTAATATTTAAAAGGAGCGAATGCAATAAAATGTATAACATATGGGGAAAAAATGCTATGATAACATAGAAAAACATCCGTTTTTATAGTTATTTTACTAAACATTCCCAGAAATTTAACATAAAAACATATTCATTAATTATTTTATATTTGCTAAAAAAATTCTTTTGTCCCTTCATATTTAAATATTGGATTTAAAAAAATTCAAATATACCTCAAATGGATTATTTCCATTAAAAGTATGAATTTTCAAGAGCAGTTTGTTCAGCTTTCAACAAAATTCCACAATACGACACGACGGTACTTTAAGGTCCAACTCAATACAAAATTCTGGATGAATGAACAATCAAAGGACAGTGGTTCTAGGTTTCGCGGTTTTATAGTTCTAAACCTAATGGGGATTTAGAATTATAAAATCGTCTTCAAGGGTGGAATAATCCAGCAGTTCGTCGATCAATATTATATATATATATATATAATTTAAACATTTCCAAGTCTGATTCAACAGGTAGTGTGAGTGAGTGAATGTAAAGTTTATTGGTGCAAGAGCCAGATATGGCTATGCTGCGCCAAACAAGATTAAACTGTGGTCTAGACGTGAAGTTGAAAAAAAGATAAAAAGTGATTGACAAGAAGGAGGGTCGAAAATAGAGAAGGATCGCTAGGGTATGATTGAACAGGTAAAAAACATAATAATTTACAAAAAGTTTTCTCAGCGGAAGATAGTATTCATGGTGAGGTAAGTTTAAGTACAAACAATTGTAATTTTATACCTAAATAAAAATATATAAGCTTTACATAAATCCCGTATACAGTAAATAACCAAAAGAGAATTCGAATTTAAGGAATCGATTGGTTATTAAAAGTTGCACTTAGCAGCAACACGAAAGCTATTGGCCACTGACCTGTTAATTCTGAGCCTCGGTCAAGTGACGACACCCGAGCAGGAAACTCTGCACTCTAAATTTCCACCCCACCCCAATATGAGAATTACGGGGCTCTATAGTCGCTGCTACACAAAGGGCCTTTAAGTAGTACTAGATCTCGAACCCACGACTCGACAGAAACATCACCAGCACTCATCGCGACTAAATTTCAGGGAAAAGAAGATAAATGACTTGTATGCTTTCAAAGAATTATAATGATAGTTACATATTAACAATCTTATAAACCAGAATTGTAACTTAAGTAATTTAATTATCATTAAACGATATAATAATAAACCGATACTTCCAAATCGAAAAATTAAGCAGCCGATTCGAATTCTATATCATCCCTCATTAGTCAGATAATCTTTAATATAACTCGATTCAATAATGTGAGAATGATGATCAATTTAAAATGGCACAAAAAAAAGTAGATGTGGTTATTCTGGGCCAAATAAGATACAACTGTGATCTAGACGTTTGAAAAATGGAAAAAAAAATTAATGGATATGAAAAAGGGTCGAAAACATAGATGGATCGCTCAAGTATTCCGGGAGTGCGTTACCCGTGTTTACTAAAGACAATAAACCCCATGGAAAAGGGGGGGGAATGATCACTAGGATGCCTGGGAATCATGGTTCCTGAACCTACCTAAAGGAGATAAGTCCTTGAGGGAAAACCTGGAATCGAACCCTTTACCCAAAAACAGGAAATTCACGATTTCATCGCCAGATTACCGATGCCAGCGTCTTCGGGAAGTAGAGAGGAGGCACTTGCGAACAGTGATTGAAAATCTCGCTCTCTCCTTTTCAGGGTTACCAGTCTATTTGAATAATCGACATTTTATTACTCTCATCATATACCAAGAAAAACACTCAAGGAAGAGTGTATCACCGCCCATAAATATGACATCCACCGCACGAAACGGGCGGCAGCGAAGGCCTTGAAACAACAGCCGTGGAAGCGGTTTTCCGCAGAAATCCCCATCGCACGAACACAGGGAAGTCTGACCGTTTTCCACAGACCGGTGAGCACGAAGACCTTTCGCATCACTGAACCCAGAGACAGGCACGACAATTTCCAGAGAGAGAGAGAGTTCCTATTTTTGTTTTTTAAAGCGCGTTTTTCGTGGCATTCTCTCTCGTGAACTGTCATCTGAAACCCAGAACGCGTTTGCGGAAAATGTTTTGTGCGTTCAGGAACTGCTTAGATATGAGCGATGGAAGTACTTGTGAGATGACAGTTTCGGGATTGGAGAAAACACTGTGGTTTATAATTTTAAGGAAATGCGCTAAATAAGTGGTTTTTAAACTATTTTTTTTTCAAATGCGCATCTTGTTTGAAATTTCGGTCATGGCTGAAAATCTGATAAAAGTAGGTGGTTCAAAAAATACCCGTTTCCGAAATTGTGATAAATGAGAGTCTTGTTCTCTATCAGCCATTTTAATTCGTGAATGCCCTGCAAGTCTTATGGAATTCCCTCTTTCCATTTATAATCTAGTATATTGTATTTGATTCGATATAAATAAAGTGCATTATCCAAAAGAGCAAAAAATGTAGGTTTCTGTGAAGTAACATTTTCCTTCCGAGTTTTATAACAATTTTTAGGTGTTTTTAAAGATACAGAACTCCCTAACAAACGCATCATTAAAATATATACAAAAATAGTTTCAAAAGTCGGGAGGGGGGATACACAAACAAAGAAATTTTTTTTTCGAAAGGAATTTTCATTATTTAATTAAGTTACTTATTAAATTTTTGGGGTGCATTTTATTACATTTAAATACATACCGTGATTTGAAGGGGGAAGTAGGAATTTCACTGGATTAACAATACGGAAACACAATGGATGATAGACGGGAATTTTAATACCCGATTTAGCATAATAGATAGCAAAACTTCTCAAATCGAATTTAGAAATTATTGTAGCTGTAATTTCCCTAATTTTTTTTTTTTTTCATCTTCACAGATAATTTCATGTACTTTCCTCAGTTCCTGGAAGTAAAGAGCAAGTAATGTTCCAACAAGCACATTTCCAATATTCTTTTAATTCATAGAAAGGAATATTGTAGCTTCTTATAAACAAACATTATAACAATCCTAACGCAAACCTCTCACTTCATTAGAAAACTATATCATTAGCATTTCACCACTCTATATGAATGGTTTTCTACCTAATTTTTAATAAAATCAAAATAATTATCTTTTGATAAACTTACTACCCAGATTATCCGTTAGGAATTATTTTGTAACGATGGGTCATCTAGACCTTTTTTAAGGCTTTGCCAAGAACTCCGTTCTTACCTATCGTGTATCCTAAGCGATAAATATTCCACAGTTTCAGAACCATAGCATACAGACCACAGAATGAGAATAAATATATTCAAAAACGACAATTAAATTTATGTTTTATGAATTTCAGAAATCGGATGCGATATCTTTTCTTTTGCACATCTATAGTCATTGGAATTTTTTCTTTTTTAGTAACGATAATAAATTATATAATTTAAGCATTTTTTTGGCATTCACAAAAATTTAGCCAAATATCTGAGGAATAGTGTTATTTTTCACAATCAACAATTCGTCTTAATACGTATGAAAATTTGTACCGTTTAGAGAGAAATCGAAATTTAAAACTAACAAAAGTTTACATCGCTCGAGAGTGTTACGTAGTCAGGGAAACGAGATGGATAAAGATTTTTTTGAGATGATCCAATCGCTTAAAATATTGAAGTATACCTATAAGTTTCATTATTTATATGACATATTACACCGTCTTTTTAAACCAAGAATTTCATACTCCTGATCTAGTGTTTCCCTATTTTTTTCTGAGGGAATACCTAAAGAACAAAGATGAAGAAAATAATTCTTAAACAATAGAAGGTGGGAAAATTTCCACCTGCAATCTTGCAACGAGTTTCTTAAGATATGGGCAAATGATTTCAGTTTTGTCTCCTAGAAAGTGGACGTTTTAAACATTTATTGTACACGGAGGTTCATATTTTTCCACGTCATACAGTGTATTTCGAAACTCTTAGGCAAAATTTTAAGAGGTGATAGAAAACATACATACAATGCATAGGCGTAGAGCAAGCGCTGTGAACCACTAGACAACGCTGTAATGGAAAGCATAAAGCGCGAGTTTTCTTATACTTCATCATTTCTACCGTGGTTTTCAGGAAGCGGTACGAAATGGCGACGTACAATAATCGTTAAGAGGGTATACCTTCTGAAATTCATGGTAGAAGTGATGACGTGTAAGAAAACTCGCGCTATATGATTTCCATTACAGCGCTTCTAAAATGTACCGCTTGCTCTCCCGTCTGTGTATTGTATGCTAGTTTAGATGTTTTCTAACACCCCTTAAATTTTTACCCTGGAGTTTCGAAAAACTATGCATTCGCAATTACTTTCACCATTCGTATAAAAATAATCGTTTTAAAGTTCGTTATTTTTGTGTAGTAAATTTACGACACCGGGTTTAAAAAATTATGATTTTGTAACAAAAAAAAAAATAACGGATTCATTACAAATTTCAATAATATCCCAAAGAAATGGCAACACGAATGAAAGTCAAATATGTCCCATACGGAACATGAAACTGGTAATAAAAATAAATCCCATCCCATAGCAACCACTTCTACTTTTTAAAAAGGGGAAAGAAAGGAAAGATTAAAAGAAAAGATTTTTACTCCTCGCCTCGGGTAATGCCGGGAAGGCATTTTTCGCAGAATTCTTTATTGAAACCTTTCCAGGCGTTGGGTAATCCTTTACCTGGCCGTTTCTCCATTTCCAGGTGGCAGAACACTAACGATCATTGTGAGCGTGGCTGCCATTAATTTTAGAATCCGTAAACAAAGCACTTCGCTCGATTTCTCCAGAGGGATTCCTTATTTAGAAGTGATGTCCAATTATTGGACATTTTTACAGACGCACGTGAGGCAGTTTGAAGTATCAGATTCTTCAATTGCCCTTTTTGGTAGAAATGATCTATTCTTGTCAGAAGAGAACGTTTCGGGTCAAAAGCTTTGATTCCTTTTGTTTCATTTGCCATAGACTCAATTCGGTGAATTGTTTACCGACTATTTCTCCTTTTCATTTAAAGATCAAATTATACAGAATATATTTTGCCCACCAATATTGTTGTCATAAAGAATAGATTGAGAGTAACTTCAGTTAATTTCTTGTTTTAATTAAAGTTGTCTTGCAAAATTGTTTGGAGAAACGCTATGTCGAATATTTCATTTTTAAAACAGATTATTAGACCTTTGTGTCTATATCGAACTGAAGCAAAACAACATGCCATCATGGCGACGAACTTCGTGAAAATGCTTCTAATAAAAATTTAATATTTTAATGAAGAGATTATAGGATACAATTCTCTCTTTATATATACTCTATATACAATTCTCTATTCTCTATATATCTCTTGCATCAAACAATAACTTTCGGGGGGGGGAATATAAACACTACACTTTAATACTTCAAATACAAATTCTTTTTTTAAAAGGCGATCATAATTCCTAGAGCGATTAATTTCTAAAGTTTTTAATATCAATCGAAATGGCTCAAAATATAGATTACTGTAAACACAAAAACTTAACATTACATGCATCGAAAACGTACCAAAAGTTTTTTTTTCCCAAGGAAATGCAGATTTTTACCGATAGAATCCTATATGGTTTAATAGATAGATTTTATTAACGACATAATAGAAGCAACACTAGGGCTATAAGTGAAGGAACTCGTAATTCTGAATCTCAGTCACGTGACGAGGACGACACCTGAACTTACGAAACCTCCCTATAAGTTACGAATCCTAGATAGAATAATAATTTCTAAGAAACATTTTTTTAGATAGAGTAGGCAGGAAGGTTCAACAAACATCTTGCATCCGCCATTGTATGTACATATTGTGATAAAAAAAAATATACTTTCCATTTTTCAAATTTTAAAGCCCAGTATTTCCAATTGAGGATTACACACCTAGCAACCATTGGTAAATCAAAAAAGGTGAAAATAGAGAAAATGGAATAAAAACAGTCACAGTCTACCATCATTTTGAATTCGCGAGAATAACTCGATGAAATTTCTACTTTATAATTCTAATCTATTGTATTCTACTTGTATGCAATAGCGTGCACCCCCCAAAAAGCAAAAATAACCAAATTTTCCACGGAAACTACATTTTTTTTCTTTGATTTACGAGCATATTTTATATCTATTTTAATAATTCATTTGTGAGTTTTCAGACATTAAAAATATTTTCAAAATTTAAGTAAAATAGTCACGATATGGATTGGAAAGCAGAAATTCAATACGATTAATATTACGTTCACAAATTCAAAACGGTTGGAAGACGAGATCCATCAGCCCGTTAAAAGGTTAAAAAAGCATAAAAATAAAATAGTTTGGCGATAAATAAACGTTTCGCATCAATAATTTTAATAGAAAAAATTTCTTTGTACCAAACGATATTAAAATTTAATGTAATCGAAACGAAAATGTTTTTTACTCAATGAATATATAGTATAAGTTTTAAGCAAAACTCTCATGCTGAAAAATTACGGGAAAAAAATTGGTAAATTTAAATTCAACATATCGACTGAAAATGGATTTGGTTACGATTCCATATGAAAAACTGTTTCACCGCCATTTTAGTACCAATGGAGCACTGGTTGCAGATCGCCAAATTTACCGTCAGACCAGAGAGAATATGAGCAATTGAGCTCAAAAAAGAGCACAATGGTTCAGATTAAACTCATTTTTTAAATTTTTATTTAACGATTAAAATTCGTTAAAAAAATTCTTGACACAGTTTAATTTTGTTACAATTCTTTCGAATGAAGATTTTTGGTACGCGTATGGTTCAGATGAAAACTCGAAAGCAAACAGAGAGAAATACAGGACCTGTTACTCCAACGGCTTCTTTGATGGATGGATCTTTATCACCGGAATCGGTGTTACAGGTTGTAAAATGAGGTAGAAGGATTCGATTTCGGTGACGTCGGCGTGTCACGGGGACGTAATGAGGCTGCCGTTGTCAATGCGATTAGTATCAAAACTTCACGCACCGCAAACCACCCGGAAAAAGAAACATTTCGGAATTCGAGTGAAAACGACGATCCCAGAAACGGGTAGAGGGTGCATTTTGTAGTTTATGAAGATTAATGCTAATATTTTGCATCTGCCCTTCTGCTAAAAATTTATAGGCGTGTGAGGAAGCAGCCTTTTAAACATATTATATAAAATATAGCAAAATTATTTTCTAATAAAAAAAAAGGTTTGGAGAGCTGCAGTATCTAGTAAACTAACGTGTTTTGAATTTTGCACTCAATTCTTTCCCCACAGAATTAGTTCTTACACGATAATTTAAAGATTTTGAATTAAATTTTACCTCTAGAAAACAATTGCAAAATTAAAAAATCAAAATACCCACTGATTTCTGAGAAAAAATCGGAACTTTGTTCTAAAAAACGTGCTTCTTGTAGAATTTAACAAACGTCTAAACCAGAGGTCAGCATAGTGGTCTATATCGACCCCCAGTGTCCATATAGTATAATTAGGGGTCCATTTGTTATGTACACTAAACTTTGTCAATGCAAGAAGGGAAGAAAGAGGAAATGAATGCGAGTGATGGTAGAATTAAATGGCGCAAGAACCGGATATGGCTATGCGTTGCCAAACAAGGTGTAGCTGTGATCTAGACCTAGAAAATACATGAAAAAAAATGATAAAAATTGTTTTACAAGGAGGGTCAAAAATAGAAAAGGATCGTTAGGATATCCTGTAACGCGTCCCCGTGTTTTCCAAAGCCCATGGGAAAGAAAAAAAAAATCTTTATGATATCTGGGACCTAAAGAAAATAAGTCCTGTACACACAGGAGGGCGAGAGAAATGGGGATTGGAGTGAAAATGATAAAGTTCGAAATTAGAGGTTTGGTTTGGTTTTATTAACATCGCTGTAGAAGCAACACGAAGACTATTGTCGATGGACCTCCTAATTTTGAGCCTTGATCAAGTGACGAGGATGACACCTGAGCTGGCAGCAACCTCTCTTAACTTTCACGTCACGCTATGGAAGGACTTGAGATCTCCACAAATTTAACATGCATCAGGCCCAGGAAAAAGACGATTTGACCCTGAGAGTGAGTGAATCTAAAGTTTATTGGCGCAAGAGCCAGATGTGGCTATGCTGCGTCAAACAAGATCTTAACTGTGGTCTAGACATAAAGGAATTGGGGGGGGGGGGGAAGACAAAAATTGGTTGACAAAAAGGACGGTCGAAAATAGAGAAGGATCGCTAGGGTAACCGGGGGTTATCCTGTAACGCTTGATCGCCTGGGGTGCGTCACCCGTGTTTACCAAAGACAGTAAACCCCATAGGAAAGAAAAAGATCACTAGGGTGCCTCGGTATCATGATGCCCGTGCTTACCTGAAGAAGGCAAGTCCCTGAGGTCCTCTGATATAATCCCCAGGGGCAGGGCAAGCATCTCTGTGACTGATACACTTTTGTTTTTTGCTAAAAGTAAAAACATTAAACTCTTAGAAAGAACGACTCACGGAAGAGAAATTTTTTTTAGCTCAATTCATTCAACTTACAGAAACGCTTAGTATTCAGCGCGATGATCTTTTGATGGAATAACGACTCAAAATCTCGTCAACCCAGAAATTCGAATCATTAACCATTAAGTAATTACAGCCCCGAGCGATAACTTTTAATACTCGGGGTTTGAATGTTCGATTGTGTTTGATGTTTAGATTATAATTCTTATTATTTTACAAGGTGTTTGTTGATGGAATCGTTTATCGAACCTGTTTGTCGAACAAGATATTCATGATTTTGTGATAAAAAAAAAAAAAGGTTTCTCATTAAAATGCATATTTTTCAGTAGAACAAAATTTCGATTTCCCAATTAAATATCTTCCAATTCAAGCCTGAAATGATTTAAGGGGGTAAAAAAACTTTACTCTTCACCAACTCGATTAAAGAGAATTTTTTTAACGCAATACAGTCTATTATTCATAGAGAGAAATCTTCTAACTCATTATCGTCTTCCTTTTTTCCTGGAATTGAAAAACTTCTACTTTTCCCTTCAACTCCCTCAGGAGCACGAAACATTGCCTCGTGAGTATTTAATGAAGAGAGAGAGATGCCAAAAACTGCCAAGATACACAACCCTTTCCCCTTTTCGAAGTGTCTTCATCCCCTCGTCCTTCCCTCACAATTCAAGGTCAGAACGCCCCTGGTAACCGACTCTATCGACTGGGCGCTTCACTCACGTCCCTGTTTACGCCATTCAATCCCTCTCTAGCACAAGAAAAAAAAACCGCATACAAACAGGAAGTCAAAACCCTGTTTTCTTATATCAATTTACAATTAATTGTAGGAATCGTTTTCCACAATGTAAAATTTGAATCACAAGAAATATAATAACTAAAGCAAATTGAGAGTTTAAAAAAAGTTCGCCAGTAGAAATAAAAAATTTAGAAGATATAACAGCTATTTTGATTCAAATATTTTGTTTTTATTCTGTTGCGAAAACACTATCTTGAATGAAATGAGTGTAATTATTTCTTCTACGTAGATACAATTCTGATTCTTCTCTATTTAATAAAACTATGTCGCTGCTTTTTTTTTATTAAATAAAAAAAAGCAATTTTATTTTCACTCTAGTGAGTTTTCTAAAAATAATTTTACCAATTCTTAAATATGTCTCATGTATAATTATCTCTACCAATTAAGTTTTGTGTATTTAACTAAACAAGAGATTTTTTTTTTTGAGAAATATAATTAAATATTTAACTTTTGAAAAGGAAAAGGGCGTTTTATACTTGAGGATTTTTTAATTATTGAGCCATTATAAACCCTATCTATTGTTAAATGCTTGTGTTGAAACTTCCTGTAGAATACTGTTTCGTAGAAAACAGCAAAATATCTTTACCTCTATGGATTTCTCATGTTCTCATTACAGTTAGCAAGTCAAGCTAGGATTAATTTTTTTTAGCGAAACAATTATTACCATGCGTTTTCTTGATTGCATTTTGCATTAAATATTTTACACCAAAAAATAAGACAATTGTACAAGGTTTAAAATCTTAAGTTAATCGATAAATACTTTAATATATTGAATTTACAGTAAAATTAGAACTTTATGCAGTGTTTTTGCAAAAATGTCTTTTTTACGTTAAGCAAAATATTTTTTTTACATTTTCTTATTCTTTTCCCCCTCATGTAAATCACATTTGCATAATCTTTAAATGGAACACTGGGGGGGGGGGAAGCAGTTGTATTTGTATTATAAAACTGTTTCAAAAATAAATCAAAATCATGTCGATCTTAAAGATTTGTATAAAACTATTTAAATTTCGGAAAATTTCCTACTCTTAAAAAGCAAAACACTTTGTTGTAGTACATGCCCAGAATATTCAGAATTTTCAAATTGCAAATTGGATACAAAAAATGTTTCACCAAACGATTTTACAAAGCAATATATTTCCAAATTCTCAACAAAAATTCCATTGGAATCTATTTATCCTAATTACAATCATTATTGTCACTCTACTTATAATGACATAGTATTAATAGGCTAAGTTAAAAAGAAAATTTTGCATCAAAATAATCATTTTTCGCGTGCTATTCGAAAGTTAAAAGGAACGCAAACAGGAAATATTCTTGACATTCTCAATGCATGAGTTAAAAGTATATGAAACGTATCCAAAAGTTGACTGCCTCGCACTAAAAATTCTCAAAGAATATTTTTAAATTTTTGGTTTTAAATGAATATTTGTCACGTTTTTTCAGAGAAAAATTTAAACATTTAGAAATTTTGCAGCAAAATCCTTTTAGCTGATGGAATACATTAATACATATAGAAGAGTACGAGGCTTTATTCGGCAATATTTTATGCGTGAATAGGATACCGAATTTACAAGTTTTTTTATAACAGGAATTCTTAAACATTATGAATGAATAAACAAGTAGATGAAAATTAATTTTTTAGGCTTCTTATATATGCAGGGCAGTATATTAGAGTTCAAAAACTTAAAATACGTAAAACGGTGCTTAAAATGTGAATTTCAAATAAAATATTTCATTTTTGCAATAAACTCTATATATGTCATGATTTTATTCCATGTTATTAATGTAGACAGTGGGGTGATGAGATAGTTCATCCCGAATATACAATGGTTTGCTCTTACGCAAAGGGCTGGTGGTTGGTCTAGGGGGTAATTCCATTACAGGACTCTATTATGATTTCGTAGGAATTCAATGATGAGACTCAACTTGTTTTACTTCATTTATTATTTGGAGAGATGAAGATATTTACACTTTGAACTATGTACAGGTTGTCTCTATTAGGAGTAAACGGTTCTTTCGAGACGGATAGATGGCAATCTAATTAATCTGATCCCATATCGGCGATGGGCGCAGGAAAGCGCTCGGGCGTTTGAAGTTTACTTCCGACGCGGGTAATGCGAAGGAAAAGAGAAGCGGAAAAGTGGGGGAAAGAGAGCGAGAACGAAGTGTCACTCAGTTTTTGTTCTGGAATAGGTGGCGCTGCATGAGCTTATCACATGACTCTGATTCGTGGTGCCATCTATTGAATATCGGAGGAAATGGCTTTACAGTAAATGGAAAATAAAATTAATTGTTTAATAATTAGCTGGAAAATCCTACATTAATACATAATTTTTAAGCTATATGGTTTTTTTTTACATTTATATGATTTATTATAAGTATATTACTGCATTTATATACTAATAATAAAATATAAAGTATAATTAAAAAATAAATATATAAAGTAAATATAAAGTATAATTACTTCAATACTTTATATTTCCAGTTTTATCGTTATTTATCCAACCAAAAGTATTATCTAACATTAGCTTTGCAGAAAAAAAATAACTATAAACTATAGCAGTCGTAAAGCTAAAAATTAAAAAAAAAAAAAAAAAAAACATTGGAATGAGTAATCTAACGAATATCTGCGCGTTTTTCAAAAAATACCAGTAATAATCTTCTTTCACAAAAGAAAAATGACTATCAAAATATTTAGCATTTCTGCTCCAGAAAGAGTTACAGTTATTTTAACGAGTACAAAGTATTTTCAAAAGTGCTCTTTGTGGAACAAATTGTGTCATTCTCGCAGTTAAATTAGTTTCCCTGCCAGTGTTCCGCATCAGCGTTGAAAATTCTTTAAAAAGAATTTTTCATTTTCCGGCTACACAAAAGCGGAAAAGGTAGTTTTAAACATTTCCTTTAAGAGGTTTGGTTAAAGGAAGTGGCATTCTCGAAGTTATACATATATATTGCAAGAAAAGTCTGAAAATGTTTATTAAGAGAAAATATGTAAAACTAGGATGCGTAAAAAAAAATTTTTTTTCACTATACAAGATTTGAGAGGCAAAAATTTAGTTTCGCTTCTTTTTTTCTTACTCATGTGAAGTTTAAACTTTCGTATGTTTCGATATCTACAGAGTAAATTTTAAAAAGAAAATCTGTACAACAATAAAGTTTTAACTCAATTTGAGCCGAATAAATTTACTACAACATTAATTTACTGCAACTCTTGTAACGACTGTCCTTTATTACTCTGCTCTTGGGACATATATATTAAACAATAATGGCATAACTCCAATGGAAGACACGTAAGAAACCAAAATGTTTCATCATTATTCAATGACGGACAGCTACAGTCACTCTCTCAAATCCCCAATGAAATTAACTTATCAATTCTAACTCAGGATTCACTAATAAATTTTTAGCTTACCAATTCACTTGTATGCTTTAATCAATTCACAAATATCTGATTTCTTATTCTAATACTTCTACTGTAAAATCCGTGTCGATCCACAAAACTAATAGAAGAGTTTCGATCCCAATAATAATAATATGTCAGAAAATAGCTATCCTTTATCTCCCTTCATTTCCCATTAATTCTATTTTATTCATATATTATCTCTAAATCACTGCTGTCTTCAATTAATTTATTTTATCACGTTTCATTTCGGTTGGGAAGGTATAGTAACTTTTTGCAATTCAAATTGATATAAAGTCCCCAAGGTTGTTGAAAAGGAAATCGCGAATAGCCTAACGTCACAAACTTATCCACAAAATAAAAAAATGTTTAAATTGTACATTCAACAGTAAAAATTAATACACATTACCACGTTACGAAATCAGTATCCAAAGAAAAAAAAATAAGGAAATAAATGTTTTTAATATGTTCCAACTAATCAAAAATAAATACATTGCAAGTATATAAATTGTATTTTCAATTACATAAAAATTTAAGTTCTCTTACTTCATGTCAGAAAGGGTCGTTCTAAATTTTTTTTTTTTATTACATCATTTTTAGCTCGAGCAAGCTTCCAAATTTTGGAGGAAAAAAAACTACTTTTCATGGTAAACATGTAAATAATTATTCAACAATAAGGAATATTTTTTTTTTATTTCAGTGACAAAAGATCTTTGAAAAGGAAACTGAAGGAGTGGTTAGAAAAAGGACAAGATTCCACAATTTGGCCAATTAAAGTAAGATAACCTTTTCACCCTATATATTTGAGCAATAAATCCGTAGAGAGCCCCCCCCCCCAAACACAAATATTGCATCACTTCATACAATGATGAGTATTTCCGCCATTCAGCGGGGGGAAATAACATTCGGTAAATGCTATATTTATTCCAAACTCACCACCTTAAAACCATATTTTTTTGGAATCTTACCCTTTTTTCAAATCACCCATTCAATTGTTTTCACCTGTATGATTTACATTTTGGAAAAAATGATTACATACACTTTATAGATCTTATAGATTAATTAAATGTTTTTTGCAATATTTTCAATTTTAAAAGGTTACGTGAATACATATTCTTTGAAATGTTCAAATTTAAAAGAATGCAAAAACATTATTTTAGTTTAATTTTTTTATTAACGTCACACTAGAAGCAACACGAGGGCTATTGGCGACGGACCTCGTAATTTTGAACCACGGTCAAGTGACGAGGACGACACCTGAGCTGGCAGCCTCCTCTCCTAACATCTACACCACACTAACAGGAGGACTTTGGGCCCCGACAGATTTAACGTGCATCAGCCCCGACTACACGGCGGGTCTATGGCGGCCAAGAATCGAACCCGCGACTGAACGAAAACCGCCGGCCACGGATCCGAAGCCATGACCACTAGGCTACTGCGGCTCAATTCAAAAACATTAACCATAAGCTTTAGATCTTTTTAAATTCCTACTATTAGCTCACACTCTCCCTATATATATATCTTGTTCAAATTTTCAATCGTTAATAAGATATTTTTTATTCATCCACTCAAATTGAAATACATTTTTTTTAAACTCGTAGTGGATGACACTTCATGTTAATACAGTTCTTTCAAATATTAATTCATTTCATTAAATTTAATCGGTGAAAATGCAATTTAGCCCAACCACTTGGCGCGATTTAAAAAATTGCCAAACTTGGCGATTTCTTTTTTTTTTTGGCTGAACGTTAAGTCCGTGAAAAGGACCGGGGTAGCCACATTTGGCGAAATACCGCCCAATAAGTCCTGTCGCCAAGGGTGATTGGGCTAAACTGCATTCCAACCATTTAATTTACCGGATGCATTGAGAAACAAGCCAATGCTTCTACTATGTCATTTGTCTTGCAATGGCAAAGTTAGTAGAGCGTCGGCGTAGAATCTTCGTACCTTCGGGTCGAATCTCGTCGAAGTGTAAAATTTTTTTATTTGATTTTCAAATAATTAATTTTAGTTTTATATGGCAGAATTTTTTTTCTCTTCTATAAGATATTTAGCAGGATATATAAATTTAGGAATAAATACCGTCAGTGACGAAGAGTGTAGATCGCTGGAAAAAATTTCTTATGCCACTTAATATTGGGATTCTGTCATATGTATATACATATTTATATTAATTGTAATTATTTAATAAAAAGTAACTAAAATAAAAAAATTTCTTTGTTGACTAAAGTAGGAATTGACTTAATTTATATATATATATATATATATATTACTTGTTTTAGATTAAATGCGTTCAGCTATAATTCAGTAAACAATGATTCAACACACAGGGAAAGAAACTCCTTTGCACTTAGGACGTGTGTTTGCACTTTAATTCGTTGACAAACTTAATGAACAAAATAAGTGTTCCGGTTTAAAATCCACGCACAGCATACAAAAAAAACCAATATATAAACACTGTAGGAAAAGGGGAAAAAATTCTGCGATAGCTTTATATTTGTACGAGACCGCGCCCTTGTGTAATGGGTGCTATTAATTGCAACATCTACTACATGGGCGGTTTTGTTTCACCTACAGCAATTGTTTT
This sequence comes from Nephila pilipes, assembly GCA_019974015.1. Classification (NCBI taxonomy): domain Eukaryota; kingdom Metazoa; phylum Arthropoda; class Arachnida; order Araneae; family Nephilidae; genus Nephila; species Nephila pilipes. Next base: position 295,062 of record BMAW01038561.1, on the reverse strand, counting down.
GATTAACATTTTAAAAATAGATACGATCTAATACAATCACTTTGCTGGTCCCCCAGTAAGTAGTTGTTTTCGACTTTTCGAAGGAAAATAACAGCTTACTAAAAGGGTATTTCGTGAAATATAAAAACGGAAATAACATTTATTGTTAGAATGTGTGATGGGCATTTTAATAAAATAAGGTGCTCGAATGTTTAAGGGGAACTTATTATGAGTTCCAAATCAAACAACATGCTTCCAGTTTAAAATTGCCATGTAAGAGAAAGGGGATATTTTCTTTCGTTTTAAATCTCGAAGATAGTTTTAATAAATTTTTGGAAAATATTTTAATGACCTTGAATAAAAGGGAATAGCGAGGCAGAGTGATGCACCGGGGGGTGCAAATGGACATACACCCCCCCCAGATTTTTTTGTCTTGAAATGGAAATATTTCAGGATAATTCTTTTAGTCTACTTTTAAAAAGATACTTGAAATTTTAAAATAAGAATTTTTTTTTCTTCATCACGAAGAGAAAGAAGTATTTCATATCAGCCGATTCGCGAGAAAAAGAAAAATCTTTGCTGCCTCTAAACGGGTGCCTCTGGGACAGTGTTTGAAGACGAAGGGAGGAGGGGAATGCATTTCAAAACAAAATGCACCCCTCTCCAAAAAAATCAAATTTTATTTTATTGTTTTTTAATCGTTTTTCTTAAATATTCTACATTTTTGTCCCCTTTTTTCTTGATAAAATTATCTTAAGACTTGAACAGTTTTAAATAGGAGAAATAAGAGTAATGCAGCACATTTACTTTTTACCAAGTGGTAATTCTTAACTACAAAATTGCTTCTTTCATGGTAATGACGATAGACACCCCTCAAAATTAATTTCTGGGTACGCCACTGGCGAGGCACGCTTCCGCCCCGACCCTCATGAACATTTTTATGAAAAAAATTAAATTTATTTCAGCCGCCTAAAACTAGGATAAATCCACACACACAAAATTTGTATAAAACCTGTTGTCTTATCACCAAATTATCTTTTCTTTTATTTCTCTAATAATTAAAAATTATTTAATAGAAATAGTCAGTAAATGCAATGTCATGCATCGCGGCTAACCGCACCACAGCAAATACTAGAGACAGACACAGCAAGAGAAGCCCTTGCCCAGCAGATGTAGCATATGCTGTGAGGAAGGGTGGCCCAGGTGGATGCGTTTTAGTTCAATCTAAGCGAAAAACAAAGACACTTAAATGTTGCTTTGAAACACAGAAGCTAAACAGAAACTTATTTTAAATTGAATATTATTCTTTCTATAATATAACTAATTGTATTGCTTTGAAAAACTGATTAAACGTTATTTAGCACGCGCAATCTTTATATTGTTAACGAACATGAGTTGATGCTTCCCCGCAGCGCTTCTCTTACAAAGGAAAAGAGTGATTTACAGAGATGTCACCAGACCAGTAAACAAAAGAGAGTTCGGCAATTGACCCTATCACCTTGGCGATGGATTTGGCGACCATTTGGCGAGAAATGGCGATTTTGGCAACAAATGATAAGATCTCGAAGGTGCAAGAATCTAAACAAAAAATCGAACGGGATGAATTAGTTTTAGTTTTTATTAACGTCGCACTAGAAGCAACACGAGGGCTATTGGCGACTCGAACGGGATGAAAGTTACGGATTTTTTGTGAATTTTCCTATGTGACGCCACGCCTGGCAGGAAAGGCCAAGAGCTGAGACAAGAGTCTGAGGGATCGGTCTGTGTACGGAATCAGTCAAGTCTGATTTGTAGACCATTCGGGAAATCGTGGCCGAGTGAATTTGCTGGAGATTCGGCCCGAGTTTAGCCGAAATGTTACGGAGAGTGTCTTCGGAGAGTCTGTTGAGGAGATCGATCGAGAGATCGACTTAAAGGTGCCGGCACTTAAAGTGAGGCGTGCCCGGTGAATTTGCAAAGAAGCAACGTGTGTCTGCTGGGAATCGTCGGAGAATGCCCTGGGAGTGCGGAATATTACTGCGGTGGTTTCAGCAGTGGGGAGCGATAAGCTGATGAACTTAACTGTGACTGTACTTATTGTGTTTAATTCCTGTATCTGTGTTATTGAATAGTGCAAGTGCTGTGTATCTGTTATTGTCTAAATTATGCTATATGTGTGTCGTCCTAAGGACTTACGAATAAATCGTTATCCTCCGAGTTGGTATTGATTTTTACTCCAAGCACATTTCCACACGAAAAATATTTTCGCAAAAATATAAAAGCACTTATTTTTCCTTTCATATTTTGTAGCGTTACGGGGTATTAAAACAAGGCCACGAGAAAATCCATTGATTGGATTTTGGCAAATTATTATATTTGAAGTTTATAATAAACAAGCAATACCTTTTTAGTAAAATTATCACTGATCATTTCTGATATCTCGAAATGTTCTATTTGATTGTTATACATTACAAACCATTAATTATTTTTTTAAAAAGAATTGCACATTAATATTAAAAACTAAGCCATTGTAAACTTGGTATAAAATGTAAATTTTATACTTCTCTGTCCAAATTCGCACAGAAAACTTTAAAATTTAGCTACTAAATGGTAAATTTTAAAGTTTTGTGCGCTTGTGAGCCTACCCCTCATACTCAATGAACCACCAATATTTTATGCTGTCTATAAATATTTTACCCCCCTTCCCTTAACATTTCCAATCGCCATTACAGTATATACCAGGTCTTTGGAAGCTACATTTCAAAAGGGAATATTTGATAGAGCCGTTTATTCAGTATTGCCAGTTGGAAATAGGAAAGTTTTCCCAGATTACACTTCATCTCCCCTCCGAAAGACATTATTTTGTAAATAGTTCCTCCCCCCCCCAAGGCAACACTCATAAGCCATTCGCAGGCCCATCTCACTTTTTGAAGAGTTTCTTTACAAAATTGTTCGACAGAATCAGTACAATATATATAATTTTTAATGCTTTAATGACAATCAAGTTTCTGAATTATTAAAAGAAATACATAATTCGAGATAAAAACCAACGTTTTTGTATGGTGGCAAAGTTTATTAAAGAAAATAATTGAAATATTAGTTAAAACCGTTCGAAAATATCTAAATATTGCATTGTTAGGCGAGTAAGAACTATTCCCAAAGTTTCAGAGCTCTAGCTTGATGGAAAGTTGGTTAAATTAACGATCGAAAATTTGATGACACACACACACCAAGTGAAATACATAAAAACGTTTTAAAAAATAATTACTTCTGGACATTGAATGAATTTGAATAAAGAAATGAAATAAATTAATTACTTTTGGGCCCTGAGTAGCTTTCATACATATATTTTATTTACATAAGAGCGCTACCACTAGTCTATGAAAGCCATGCTATGGCAACTCCTGGTATATACCTTAGTATGTCATTTTCCACTTAATAACTTGATACTATTAATTATTCATGCCTTTCAAAAGTAAAAATAATTAATATGTATTAAGTACTGGTGTAGAGATGTGCAGATTATGTTAGGTTATAATATGATGAAACTAAAGAATAGAGGGCGCTGCGTACCATACAAGACGCTCTCTAGTTAAGCGATGTAACTGCCTTCCACAAAAAGAATGGCGTAGTGAAATGTTTTAGAGCGAAAATTTACATTATATTCCGAGTAAAATGTTCGTGATATTGTAGAAATAAATTAATTTACTGATGTCAAGCAAGTATTGTTATAAGAGTTTTTGGATTTATTTAAAAACCGATTATTTGAAAAACCACCTATCTGACAGGTTGGCGAGAAATCTCTTATTTTTAAATGCGAATTCTAGTGTTATTTAAAACGTCATACCCCAAAGATTTTCCAGGTTATTGGCAATGATCCAAGTTAAAATATCAATTTAAATAAATAAAAAAAATTAATGACCCCAAAAAATCAGTGTGATCTTCCCTGAAGATAACACTTCGTTAAAATGCTGATATATGTAATATTCAAAAGCATATTTTTACGTGATTACAGAATTTTAAAAATATATATATAAAGTATAAAAAAAAAAATTTCTTCAGGTACCTTCAAAATATAATTATTCATAAATAGTGAGCAATAGGGGGAAAAAACTCAGAATTTTTTCCACTATTTTTTCTTATAATAACTTCTTAATATTATCATGAATGAAAAAAAAAAGTTTTACTATGCTAAGTCTATAGCTCTAAAAGACTGTAAATGGAAGAAAAAAATGTTGCTCTCTTGGGGATTATTCAGTGAATGCGAAAATGGTTGCCAAAAGCGGTGGGAATGAGAATAAAAAAAAAAACTGTTCCAATGGCTCCAGAATTAGTGGACAGACAAAAGCAACATTTTCCTCTAACAGTATCAAAATTGGTCCATAAATGCCATTTCTGACAATACCTAGTCCAAGGTCACAAACCAACCGGCTAGCTGAAACATCTAAGAACTTGATTTTTCTTTTTTTTTTTTATGCTCGAAACGTTTTAAGTCATCTTTGGCTTGATACACATACTGGGATGGCCCCGGCTTGGACAAGGAAAGAGTTATTGGTTATCCATTAAGTTTTGAAGTACCCATTACCTCGCCATTACTTTTTCTTCGTCGTTCCCAATTACCCCAACAACAACCTGTTCACAATTTCTGTCTAATGAATGTACATGTTTTATAATAAGGGGCTTCGCACGGAGGGGGATGGAAACTGGGCTTGCAATTCGATTACTCGGAATATGACATCGGGCCGTTGACCTTGAAATTGACAGTCGATGCCCTTGAAAATAACCTGAATAATGACTCATCGTTTGATTTAGAAAAGGGGGGGGGACAGAACCCAAAAGGCAACACCTGAACATAATACGCAAGTCCCTCGGGCGAACCTTGAAATAATGTTATGCAAATGTTTCAAAGGATGACCCTGGCTGCTTCTATGGGTATCTAAAATTATCCTTGTTCTTTTTTCTTCAGTCTTGCTCCGAGTACTTTTCTTTTTTTGCTCTTTTGGTTGTGTTTGGAAAGGGCAAGTTTTTTATGGTGAAGAGCGTGAATTAATAATGTGTCTCAGTTCAAAATGTACATAGTGGCTTGTAAACTGAAACTAGTATCTTTTTAGTTTGCTTTTTTAGAGTAGAAGAGGATTAACTAGCTTTGGAAAAGCTATCTATTTAAGCGCACATGGTTCCTCCTCCAAGACTAGGATTAGAAAGCTACGCGAGCAGATTTAGAAAGATACGAGTTAGATTTTTGAATACTACAATGCAATAACTTTGAGAGTTCTCGTGAAGTTTTTTTTAAAAAAGAATATTCGAATAAAATTCAAAGGAAACCGTCGGGATTATTTCTACAGTACACAAACTAAAACTGATACATTTTGTATTTCAACGACAATATTTGAGTTTAAAATGATAGAACCATAAAATTAGTGGCTATAAAAAAATCTGTTTTTCATCAAAAATATTTCAGCAAAACTTTACTGTGCACATTTATGAGACAGTAAAAGTTAAAGAATAAAGGCTTGGTATATAATTTATTGCCTCGATGTTTTGATAATTCATTCAGCGTTACCACTGTATCTCAATCGGAGAAAATTAGAAAAATCCAGACGACAGAAATATTGGGAAATTTTTGTTACAATATTGGTCACGTATTTTTAGCCGTTTCACTCATCTATAAAACATTCTTCTGCACTGAAAGTTCTCCATCAATAATTGCTTATTCAGTTCACACCTTCAATTTCTTTCAGTAGCACAAGAAAGAATGTCACACTCCCGAAACCATCCATTAATGATGATATAATACATTTCCATCTATAGAACTAGGTCGAGAATGTTCGAAAAGCTCTTTTATGAAAACAAATGAATATCTTTGATCAAAGTATATTTGCAATTAAATAAATATACACACGGTTCAGTTTCAAACCATGTATTGCAATAACAGATTGAGTTCTATAACCAGCAACTGGTGAAAGTCATATACAATACATGCTTGTATACAGCTAGGTAAAAGTTAAATAATTATTCCTCTAATGTTGGTCCACAAATTCAGTATTTGGGGATGACCTAATCCTGAACCCTACATATTAAATTGGCATAACTTCTGATGGCATTACACGCCTAAGAGAATATGAGCAACCTGAAGACAACCAAGAGACGAGTAGTCCATAAAACGTCTAGCATTGGTCTGTTGGAAAATTAATCCAGGTTTGACGGGTCATGAGTTAAGCTTAGTTTCTTATTAACGTCGCACTAGAGGCAACACGAGGGCTATTGGCGACAGACCACGTAATTTTGAACCACGGTCAAGTGACGAAAACGACACCTGAGCTGGCATCCCCCTCTTCTAACATCCACAACACGCCAACGGGAGGACTTTGAGCCCAGACAGATTTAACGTGCATCAGCCCCGGCTACACGGCGGGTCTTTAGCGGCCAAGGATCGAACTCGCGACTGAACGAAAACCGTCGGTCACGAATCCGAAGCCATGACCACTAGGCTACCGTGGCCCTTTGACGGGTCATGAAGGATAATGCAAATGGTAGCAGTATGTCAGCATATTGTTGAACGGTTACAATTGTATGCAGGATTATCGCATGCAACTTTCTTTAGTGGGTGATATAGAATCCCACTACTAGAAGTTCTATGCAATGACTTTCACTACAGAGCGCTGATGTCACCTCCTCCCCACACAGATGCGATGATCAACTATTTAAAAACAAAAGCAAAATTCATCACAGAACAATGTCACATCAGTTTGTTGTCAACCATGCTTAAATCTTAAAGGATAAGATTATGGTAACCATAGCAAACGCAGTGAAAGTCCCAAAAATGGTTCAGAAAAAGCTACAGCATATTGTGTGGCGGACAATGCAGTTGGTGCATAAGGGAATTCTCTCGCGAGCTTCCATCTCGGCGATGAGTATTTAGAAACAACCATAGCTTCCCGTACCTTAGCACGAGCGAGCGGCCGAACTCAGTCATGCAAAGGTGTTGGAAGTCCAACGGTTCCAGTGTCAGCCTGTTTATAGCTTGACATGACAGTGCATCCCCTACTGTTCAAAGTCATTTAATTGTGCGTAAGATATTCAAACGAGGGTGTTTGTAACGGGTTTTTTAGATGCATTCTTTAAAAAAATTGTTTTATTAGATGTCAGTTGCGCACATAAAAAGTGCGCTATGACTATATTTAACTTTCATAGGTGTGAAAAATGCAATCATTTGAGAATGAAGAAATCTGCACTCAAAAATTCAATTCCATGGGTTGTTGTGCTTTTAATTTAGTTCTTATTAACGTCGCACTAGAAGCAACACGAGGGCTATTGGCGACGGACCTCGTAATTTTGAACCACGGTCAAGTGACGAGGACGACACCTGAGCTGGCACCCCCCTCTCCTAACATCCACACCACGCCAACGGGAGGACTTTGGACCCCAAACAGATTTAACGTGCATCAGCCCCGGCTACACGGCGGGTCTTTGGCGGCCAAGGATCGAACCCGCGACTGAACGATAACCGCCAGCCGTTAGTCCACGACCTTGACCACTAGGCTACCGCGGCCTCCTGTTGTGCTTTTAAAGGGAACAAAATTGCATTATTCCATCGTTGTAAAACATTTTCATCACATTCTTTATTCCCCCTTTATAATTCGTTACTATTCTCTACGTTAAATATATAAACACATTACTTCAGCAATGTATTGGCTTATTCATAACAGTCACGATGTATGATTCTCAAAATTGCATGATATGTACAGAGAATTTGATTTCCAGAAAGTAATAATGAAATAAGATCCTCAAATTCCCAATATAAAAATGAACTCTAACAAAAGATTCAAATTGTAGTTAAATGAAAAAATATAATAAAAGTTAAAATGTAATTAATTATAACTTTCCGCCCCTTTTTCTTAATAAAAAATATATTGATTGATTTTAGTAACGTCGTACTAGAAGCAACACCAGAGCTATTGATGACATACTTTTAAGCCTCGGTCAATTGACAAAGATGACACCTAAGCTGGCACCTCCCTCTTCTAACTTCCACACCACTCCAACGGGAGGACTTTGAGTTTCGACAGATTTAATGGGTATCAGACCACGGTTAGTCGATGGATTTTTTTGTGGCATCAGGGTACGAATCCACGACACGACGAAAATCGCCGACCGCGAGTTCGCTACCATAAGAACTAAGTGAGAATTCTTTCATAATTGCGAACCAATGCGTAGTGACGAGGACAACATTTGAGCTAATACCACACTCAATAGAAACTCAAACATCAGAATACTCTTTTTACAAAACACACACAAAAAAAATAGTAACAATAAGAACATTTCAAAAATCCACAATTTTAATTCTATAATTAAACGTTCTTATATTTTCACCTTGAAGAATCGAAATAAAGTCATTATTCTAAAAAACTACTTAAGATAACACTAAGAACGTTCTTGGCAATGTTCAGCCTTATTCAAAACACCCGGTACATAAACAAAAGAAACTGCTTTCCAAGTGTAAAAGTGCAACCATAAGAATCTATTTTTTTTAATTCCAGAAGACAGAAGGACCATTGTAAATAAAAATACTTTTCCTCATCATCCTTTAATTAAACAACGGGAACTTAAATCGAATGGAATTAATTGAACAATCCATCACGGCGAGACTTAAAACAGAAAAGAAATTTAAATGAATCCCCCACAGCTGTAAGTTTTCGCAAAACAGCCTTTTAATGAAAGCTCTTCACCGAGCGAATTTCAGTACCAAAAACAGACCTTGGTTCGAAGTCGTTAACAAAAGTAAATGAAATCTAATCAAACACTACGAAGGATTTTTAACGGGGTTCTTTTTTTTTTTCAGGAAAGAAAAATGTTTTGCCTGTACACGCATTCTATTGAAACCTAGGAAAGCAAATAACCTAAATGTCCTTCACATTTGTCATTCTCGTGCTGTTCTCACGATATTTATGAAAGATTCATTCTCAGAGAACAGCAATGTCATCTCTCTCGATATGTAAACGAGAGAAGTAATAAAAGACATCGTAATTTATATTTTTCAAAAGGCATTCTGTTTCTTTTAACCAAAAGCAGTTGCTGTTTTGATGTTGTTTCACAGATGCGAGGGTCGTTTTCTTGATAAAAATTAGTAAGTGTAAGGAGAGTTCCAAAGAATAAAACGGTTAGTGAGCATTGGGAAATTTGAAACGTTCGATATTGATTGATTATTGGGTTTAAGCGTCATTTTATTTCATTTGGCTGCCTTGAAGTCTAGACATGGTGAATAATTCCTAAAATAAAACTTTTGAGAATTAGAACATTAATTTTAGGAAGTATGTATTGAATCTATCGTTCTTTATCTATTCAAATAAATAACTTATTAGTTTTCACTGATAATATTTACAAGGGGGAAATTGAAAATTTAACGATAGACTATAAACAAATTTTATCTCAGATTTGGAACAGAGTTATCATTCATTTTCACGTATAGGATAAAAATGCCGTTTCAGAAATATTAATTTATGATGTGATTGCGCGAAATATATTACAATAAAGAAAACTATATTTCAAATGGATTTCCGTTTGCTCAAAACCGATATTATTAAGCATATCTAATAATTGATGCTTTTATGGTACTTGTACAGTGGATTGTACAATTAATTTTAACACTATAAATTTAATACCCATTAGTAAATGTTTACAATGATGTGTAATTTTTCATTACCAACATATTGAATTACAATAATATTCCACAGAGTTCAGTAAAGCCTGACTTATATTTCATTTATAACTTCACATATTTAAGTATGAAGGGATAAAGACCATTTTTTAGCGATTTCCTTACCGCATAATGTAAAAGTGAGAAACAAAATGGCTAAATTTATTTTAGTGCATTCGTTTGCAGACATGATTCGCTTGTTTTTAAAAATATTTTTTTTGATAGCAGAAACAAAATTAGTTTTCTAATAAAAATTTTTAAATAATAATATTCTGAACAAAACTTTGCTACCAACAAGGAACTAAAAAAGGAAATAGAATAACAATTTTTTTTATCTAACTTATAGCTTTTCAATAAAATGTTTTAATGAATGCAATTGCAATGAATTTTGGTAAGGACTGGTCGAAATAAAGTCTCAATACTATTAAGGCTCAAATATTCAAAGGTCTTGAAAATGAATTAATTTTCCAAATTAAATTAAAGAGAGAAAATCAAAAGACAAATTGAACCAAAAAACATGAAGACAGCTATTTTGCAAGAAATCGTTTGACATTCATTTAAAAACTTACTCAAGTACGAATTCTTTTTTTTATGTACTTTATAAACCTTAATCAAGGACATAATGCAAACACTGGAAATATATTTAATATTATAAGTACATAAAATAAGGAAAAGATTTTATATTCCATTCTATTTTGATATAAATTTTCTTATCAAATTTTGAAACCAATATATTGGCTAACACAAGATAGAAAATCGTCTAGTTAAAAAGAACTAACGACAAATAATTTTTTTTAAAATAGAACCTTGTAAACGCAAACATTTCATATCGAATCACAGAACGAATTGTGAATATAATTTAAATATCCATTTTTTATTTCACGCCGACAAAATATAAGGAACTCACTGCAAACATTAAGATTAATGTTACAATCAATACAAAGTTACAAAAAAATATCAGTCATTTTTTAAACAAAACATTTCCTTATTTCGTTATGACACGGTTAGTCGACAAATAATAAATCACAAACAAAAGTCAATATCAAATTTTACATCAATCGATACATCATTATCGATATCACATTTTATAAAGCAACAACACGAAACACTTATAAAGATGACAAGGGGGGAAAAAATCAAAACACGCACATGTCAGATATTCCAAAATCTATCCAAGAAATTAATTGCATGATTTTATGGAATTCCAAGCAGTTTAAAGGCCTTGAGATTCACCAACAAGTGTTTGGGGGGAATTTTGTGTTTATTTACTTAGAATCGACTTTTGGCGGCTATATTTTATGCAATTAAATTTACGATTACGTAATTTTTTACCGATACTTATGTATTTTGAGAAGGAGGATTTTACATTTTAGAAATTTAAGCAAAAAAATTATACTTCAACCTTTTATACCAGTGGCTTCCAACTTTCATTTTGCTCAGGTGCGTCCTCATCACTTGATCAAGGTTCAAAATTACGAGGTCCGTTGCCAATAATCCTCCTAGTTGCTTCTAGAGCGACGTTAATAAAACCAATCGATTCCAACCTTTTCTAATCCGTGTACCCCACCACCACCAAGAATCCTCCATGCATCCCCTCCCCAACACAATCTGTTTCGTCCATTACATATTCCAGAAACTTCTCCAAAAATGATTGAATTAAATTAAATGATCTTTTTTTTTTCATTGCAAATTTCATTTTTGAAGTAAGCAAAAACAATGAACACTAAGATTGGAAAAAAAAAAAGAAAAATTAATGGGGTATTAAATGAATTGAAATTAATGGGATTGAATCGCGAAATTTTCGTTCAAAAGAAGATCAATACAATCGAAAATCCGTTTAATTCGCATCTATATTTTTCAGTATAACATCCGTTCTACAAATTCCGTGCCAGAAAAAGGCATCAAATACATTATGATGTTTTTTTTAAAAAAATATTCCTGTATTCGTTACCGCGACAAGCCCCCAAAACTGTCTGCGTTCGCCATTTGGCATTGAAGAGGTTCTTCACAGTTATATCTATCTGACGAGAGTTTGAGGAATAGAAAATGTTACAACTGACAATTTTAATAAAAAATCTCTAACTACTTTTTAAAATTATTTTAATATCTTAAAACTAATTTTTGCTGTGTTGCCACCATAACCATTTTCTTTTTGCATACCCCCCCAAACGGCCCCTTACGTACCTCTTGGGGTGCATGTACCACTGGTTCAAAACCGTGTTCTACGCTAATGAGAGATCATACATGTATTATGTTAATATATGTAATTATTATAACATTAAATAAATAATACAAAAACTTGCCTTATTTATTTAAACTGAAAATACCAGTTACAGTAATTATTTTCACACACACACCCTTTATCCCATGCCATATTCGAAACTACATATTAGAGACTAATTATTACGTCTAATAAACATGCGAACTGACATCAAAACTAACTCATTAAACAAAATGCAACGAAAAACAATTTTAGACCCTTCAAACTTGATTTGATGTGATTGTTTATTATCGTCGCGCGCACTGAGAAACAACACGAGGGACATGGCGACTGACCTTGTCATTTTGAATATCGGTCAAGTGACGGTTGATTGATTCGACTTTATTAACGTTGCCCTAGAAGCAGAACATGGGCTATTGGCGGCGGACCTACAAATATTGGATCAAGATCAAGTGACGAGGACGACACCTAAGCTGGCACCCCATTCTCCCAATTTTCATTTCACGCCTATTTGAGGTCATTGAACTCGGGTCTTCAGTGGAATCAAGTATCAGGACATGAACTCGTGGCTCAATTAAAACATAACCGACCATAAAGAACGAGAATCGTTTAGTAAGCCCTTAGAAATTCCAAAAGATGGTGCTCGTAGCATCGGAAATTGTTTGTTTTTAGTGAGCATCAACACTCACTAAACAACTTAGTCTCAGTTATTTCGTGATCGTCAATGATCACGGAAAAAAACCTTTCACATTTCGAAAATTCTTCGTCATAACTTTTCTGGACGATGAGACCATCTTCGCCTTTCTTTTGGAAAAGATTCACCGGAAACAAACCAACGTTTAGATTGTCGCTTCATTTCCGGTGCTTAATGATGAATCCAGGTCTCACCGATGACGACTACTCGACGTGTCAGCAATCAAATTTTGATTTGGCGCCAAATGATTACCAAATCAAAATTATGAACCACAATCAAACTTGTTTCGGCTCCGTTTATCACATAGCAGCACCCATTGATGACAAAAATTTACCTTAATGGCGCCACCTGTCTTCAAATACAAGTACTTTATGAACCTACCCACGTAACTATCATAACCATACGGCCATACCATGGCCTACCCCTTTAACAGAAAAATAACTTTGCTTTTCACTTGCAATGAGCATATGTTGCCTTCCAGTCACTGATCCCAATATTATTCTGTTGGAATAAAAAGACTTAAGCAGGCAGTTTATATAAAAGTTAATTTAACCTTTTGATCTAAATTCGTCGCAATCGAACGGAAACAAATAATGCAACCAATAAATGTATTTTGAAACGCTGTTTTCCTTTTTACGTGAGGTGAAAGACCGTTTGGCGCCGACGGAAATCGCCAGTGAGCCAAACGCAACCCTCCCTTCGTCATTTGTTGACATTTTCTGGAGGATTGACTAATTCGGGAAAGTGTGTCAGACGGTTTGGAAACCAGTTTCGGTTGATGGGAAAAATAGTTGAAATTGGTTAACAGGTTGACGCCAGCGGTGTCCCGCAGAAAGCACAAAATGCATTCCTTGTCCTTTGTCTTTGCGTACAGATTACCTGCTTGTCGATTTAGTTAATAACTACCTGTACAAGAGTAAAACACATTCGCGTGTCAGATTCCCCATGAATGATCAGTTGAATCAAATCAGTTAATGAGTTCATGCGGACAGGGGTAAAATTTTTTAGAAGGATATAATTACATGCAGATTTGCGCGAATTCTTTCATAATGTTTGCCTACTTCCTTTAAAGTTGTTTATGCCTCATGTCAGACAGAAGTATCCAGATTTGGAACGCGATTCTTTAAAATTAAGATGTGTCGCAATATTCATGCAAGTTTGTGCGATTGGAAACGCGTATATCTATTTATTCATATAAAAGCTGAAATTTTAAGAAACATTCTTTTTAAATTCGATTTTTCATTTTAAACTTTAAAGTTCTAAAGACTCCGTTGTACTCGTGTTATTGCAAAAAAAAAAAAAAAAAAAAAAAAAGGGATTTGATTGTTTGTTAACGTCGCACTCGGAAACAATATGAGGGCTATTGGCGACGGAACTCGTAATTTTGAACCTAGGTCCAGTGACGAGATTAGTTAAGTTTAGTTTTAATTAACGTCGCACTAGAAGCAACACGAGGGCTATTGGCGACGGACCTCGTAATTTTGAACCATGGTCAAATGACGAGGATGACATCTGAGCTGGCACCCCCCTCTTCTAGCATTCACACCACGCCAACGGGAGGACTTTGGGCCCCGACAGATATAACGTGCATCAGCCCCGGCTACACGGCGGGTCTTTAGCGGCCAAGGATCGAACCTGCAAATGAACGAAAACCGCCGACCATGAATCCGAAGCCTTGACCACTAGGCTACCGCGGCCACGTCCAGTGACGAGAACGACACTTGAACCGGCACCCTTTCCTAACCACATTTTCACACAGTGCCAATGGGAGTAATTGGAGCCACGGCAGATTTAATTTGCACTACACGGAAGATCTTTTCGTGGCATCAGATCTCTAACCCACAACTCGGCAGAAAACAATGCCGGCCGCGACCATGACCATTCGGCTACCGCGGCCACTTCGAGGACTGAAGGTTTGTCCAGTTAACGCTAATGTTCTGCATAAAGTACGTAAAGAAAAACTTGAAGCATTCTTAAATAGTTTCATATTTGTAAAACAAAATGTTTTTCCATCTAAAGCAGATTTTTGGATGAAAAGGAAGGGGGGGGGGGGCCCATATAGTAACGTTTGAAGAAAAAGCGACTAGATGGAACACCATACATTTTACATTAAATAAAATATAAAAAGTTGAAATTGGATTTTTCTAATTTTATTTATCATAAGCTAAAGTTTTCTTTTTCCTGTTTAGTTCACAATAAAGTTGAATTCTTCATAGTAAATATTAATTAGCGTAAAGTAAACACCCTCCACAGAAGTAATTACAACCAAGAAAAGACCATCTTCAAATTACACCAATACATTTTTATTTTCACAAGCAAAACATTCTACCATACAAAAAAATGCAAACGTTAACAAAAAGAAGAAAAAAAAAACCAGACGATTATGCCATAAAAATCAATAACTAAATCAAATATTAAAATAAGAGCTACCGATACCTTTTTAAAGTTCACAATATTCAGAGCAGATATTGAAATAAAAGCACACGATAAAATATTAAATCAAATATATATGGAAGCAATATAAATATACTTTAAGCAAAGTGGACGTAATTATTATAATCAAAATTTATTATAATGTCATTCTTTGGTGAACCTAACATCCATGTACCCTTTATTTTATACCCCCGCACTTTTGCTGATGCCATTTTCTCAAAACAATAACATATTATATATGTCGAGTACGTTTCGACAAACAAAATGTCCCAACAAAAAATTCGAATTCTTAAAAAAAAAAAATTCAACTGTTCCACATATTGCAAAATTTTTTTTCCAGCAACAAGCTCATAAGACGTGCATTAAAATGTTTATAGACTATTATTTACCGGCCCACCAGTCACGGCTACAGTTATGGAACGGTCGGCACTGTTTGCCTTGTCACCATCAAGACAATGTATTGATTTCTTAAGCTGTCACTGACGGACATTTGGTGGTGGACAAAAGCTAATGCCTTCCGGCTTTGCACGTAGCGTTCCGACACATGTAACCTTGACCGAAACAGAAAGCTGTCAAGGTTAAGGACAAATTCAAAGGAAAAAAAAGATTACGTTTGCATAATATATGTTTTTATAACTCATCTCCACTGCTTGTTTAGGCAGGAGTCATCACAGATAGAATTTCTTTAAAAAGGAAAACTCTGTTTCCCCTCTGAATAAAGGCTTAATTATTTACTTCCAGATTGTTTTGA
Organism: Nephila pilipes; assembly: GCA_019974015.1. Taxonomy (NCBI): domain Eukaryota; kingdom Metazoa; phylum Arthropoda; class Arachnida; order Araneae; family Nephilidae; genus Nephila; species Nephila pilipes. Next base: position 279,308 of record BMAW01038561.1, on the reverse strand, counting down.
AATGGCTTCTCTATTTATAGAAAAGGTATTCTTTTTTTTTATGCACGTTAAAGGAAATCGGGTTAACTTTTTAAATATGTATGCAATTCACTACTCGAGAAAATTAATTTTTTAGAGATAATTAACTTTTTTTTAAAATTATGAACCAGGTTTTACTAAATTATTTTAATGAAATACCTTCTTTATCAAAATGAAATAGAAAAAAAATCAAAGATATCAAATATTGCATTTGTGTCATTTTTAATAACGTTTCCAGCAGTTTATTAAAAGAGGAATTCTTTTTTGGAGGTCTATATTTCATTTTAGATACAAAATTCGTTTATACAAAAACACTTGTAAATTTAAATGCAATTATTTCTTTAGAATAATTTTTTCAAGAATTCTAGTAGAATGTTACGATTTTGCATTGATTGTATTTTATTATTTTATTCCTAAATATGCCGTATTTTCCTATTCCATGCGATATTCTACAGTCAAGAAAAGGACGATGCATTACGCTTTAAAGATGATTTTTCACCAATATTAATTTCAAATGTATACTTAAACCAATTGTTGGGCTAAGAATCAAAAAAAATTATACATATTAATTGGAGTACTTTTCATAAATTAGAGTTCGGTTCATACAACTTTCTGTTATATGAATTGAAAGATGTTTCTTATAGAGAAAAATTGTTACAGACAATTAAATTTCGAATGATTTTAAATGGATTTTTATTCTTAATTTATTAACGTATCTGTCATTTAAAAAAGATCAAAGCGAAAAATTCGACTTTACTATCATTTTATGTCATTACTTTTATCAGTGAAAAAGGCAGAAATACTGTTATAGAAAATTCAGAATAATAATATTTTGCTATTGTAGCAACACTTTTTCAATTTAAAAAAGTGTATTATTTATTCTAACGAAATGCAAAACCTAAATTCTCTCGCCTTTTTCGAATCTGACGAAATACACAGTTAAGCATTTCGAAATTTAAGAAATACATACAATTTTTAAATACAAACATTTTTTTTTTTAAAAAAAAAAAAAGAAAGTACAGAATTAACTGTATAGAGTTAAACTCAACTGAATTTCTTTTTTGAACATAATTCAATATTATCACACCATAAAAACTATATAATACGAGCGCATCCATGTCCATTTCTGAAACTAGGAAATCTTTTAAATTTAGTCGGATGACAATATTATCGAGATTAAAGACAAAATTACAATCGGATTTTTTTTCTCTTAAGATTCTGAACAATACGCCTTCCAGGTGAAAGAATAAAAACTCAGGAACGAAGGAGTCAAATTCTTCTACCGTAGCCTAATTTCTCACACGCAAAATTCACGCGCGCCGCACTATATGTAGTAATGCAGTGGTTGTCTTTGTTTTCCTCAACTGTTACAAGAAATACTTTTATTTCTATCATAGTGCTTATGTTTTGTCATGGTGACATTTTCTTATGCAGATTTGGTACATTATTGTACTTATTACCATATAAATCAGATTATTTTTTCTTTCATGTCATGAAAAAAAAACTATAATTCCCACATTTCTTGGATATAAAGATGTTCATCGGCCATTTTTATATCTAGTTTCACAATCACCCGATTTCTAAAAAGACATATTGAATGCGAGGGCCTAAAACGGATGAATCAAAGTAAATACGCAATGATAAAATGATGCAATTTTTTTTTTCTTTTTGAATTTGAACTTACCAAACACAGAATATCTCCCCAAATTAATACAGATCATATAAATAAACTTTTTTTTTTTGTTTTCCGAAAGCAGAATATTAAATGTTAGGCAAACCAAGCAGGGCTTTTTGATTCATTATTGATTGATTGATTATTAAAATTACACTTAAAAGTAATACGAGGGTTACTGGTGGCGGACTTCATGATTTTGAGCCTCAGTAAAATGACAGAGATCACACTTAAGCTGGCACTCTCCTCTTCAAACTTCCACACCATGCCAACGGGACTTGATAGATTTCATGTCCATCAGTCAGGCTACACGACAGATTTTTAATGACATGAGGGTGTTTACTACTTAACGCCACCCAAAAAGCAACATGAGGGTTATTGGCGATGGACTCCGTAATATCGAGCCTCAGTCAAGTGACAAGGACGACACATGAGCCGACACCTCTCTTCACCTAACTTCCACACCTCACCACAGGAGGCATTGGGATCTCTACCAGATTTAACGTGCCTAATTAGTTCAGTTTAGTTTTTAATTAACGTCACACTAGAAGCAACACGAGGGCTATTGGCGACGGACCTCGTAATTTTGAACTACGGTCAAGTGACGAGGACGACACCTGAGCTGGCACCCCCCTCTCCTAACATCCCCACCACGCCAACGGGAGGACTTTGGACCCCGAACAGATTTAACGTGCATCAGCCCCGGCTACACGGCGGGTCTTTGGCGGCCAAGGATCGAACCCGCGACTGAGCGAAAACCGCCGGCCGCTAGTCCACGACCTTGACCACTAGGCTACCGCGGCCCCAACGTGCCTAACTAAACGGCAGGTCTTTAATGGCATCAGGATTTGACAAAAACAACGCCATCCGAAAGCTTGCAACCATATTTTATTTGAGATTCTTAAAATATTCGCTGCTATTGGTGGGAGTATGATTTATAATAGTCAATTGGCCAATACACGAGCTAATACTCTCAACTCCAAACTTCCTCACCATACCATTGGAATCTTGATTGATTTAAAGGCGTCATCCCCACTATACTGTGGGTTTTTATCGACATAGGAAACCGACGGAAGCAACACTCCTAAAGTATTCGTTGAAATTGGTGGGGGTAGGTCGATGCAACGCAACTGATAATAGTTGTGGTTTGTTATCTAAATTTCTGAATAATCATAAACTAAGCTACTGTATTTTTAAGAAAAATTTCTGTTGCATGTTATCACGGTAGACAAAGATAATCGTTGTGGATCTGCCGTAGAGTTATCATTAGTCAATAGTGAATCGAATTTACAAAGCAAAAATACAGAAAGAAGCGTAATTTCAGGACATGGATAAACTCGACCTTTAAGTGGTAGGGGACTTTGTTTCAATGAGAAAGCAATTGCTCAGATTTCTCATTTTATCCAATTCTGAAAATTTTAAATTATCACTAATAAGAATTAAGTTCATGAATACATTAGAAATTTCAACTAATCAAAACCAAGTTTTAAAACTAAATAATAAAAGGAAGAATTTTTTTTAAACAAAAATCACCCTCAAACGCAAGAGAAGACAGTGCTTAAAACAATCACGCCTCAAAAAATACAATCAATTTCTTCGATGTAAATAAGCAGTGACAAAAAGAGCAAAAACACTTAGCATTTATTGAAAGACTGAAAGTCGATTGGATAATGTACTTACTAATAACCAAGTTAAGATGAAAAGAGAAAATTATAAATATTGATGAAGAATCAATTAAAAAAAAACCCATCGTACAATTCTCTTTCGTCCGTAAAAGAAAAATGACTTTACATCTCAAGAGCCTTCTAAGAGATCCAAAAGCTATTAAGAAATTGAAGTAGAAATAACCTCTTTCCACTGATTACTTAATTCTTTTTTTGAAATAAAAAATAATAAGGTCACTCGTGTGACAAAAGTTGTCGATAGTTACCCGTTCATTTTTTTCCAGAGATCTTTTCCCCAGCTTTCGTGCTACATCGGAATGGATATTGATCACGTCTAGGCCTTCTTGGATCGATAACATACCTTATTACGATGTAATGAATTACGTAAGTTTTTTCACGCAAAGAAGTTTCGCAGCAAAAGTTTTGTTTTGTTTTGTTTAAGTCAAGCCAAAGTTATATGAAGCTCTTGGTGAAAGGCGACATAATTTTGAATTCTGATCGACACTCAAGTGACGGGAACAACACAAGAGCCATTAATTCACTCTCCAAAGTTCCACACGAATTTTGAGGCCCAGTTCCATTTAAAGTGAATTAATCCCTCGCTATTCCCCTCGAAAGGTCTGCGTATGATAGAATCAAATGTGATGATGGGTCTTAATGGTGCAAGAGACAAATATGGCTATGCTGCGTCAAACAAGATGTGATTGTGATCTGGACGTTTGAAAAAATTGAAAAAAGATAAAAATTGGTCGACAAGAAGGAGGGTCAAAAGTAGAGAAGGATCGCTAGGTTATCCCAGGGGCGCCAAAGACAGTAAACCCCTTAGGAAAGAAAAAGATCAATAGGGTACCTCGAGAAAATGATCCTTGTACTTACCTAAAGAAGAAAAGTCCCTGAGGTCCCCTAAACTGGAGAACCAGTTCCCTGATTGAATATCCAGGGGCAGTTTAGTTTAGTTTAGTTTTTATTAACGTCGCACTAGAAGCAACACGAGGGCTATTGGCGACGGACCTCGTAATTTTGAACCACGGTCAAGTGACGAGGACGACACCTGAGCTGGTACCCCCCTCTCCTAACATCCACACCACGCCAACGGGAGGACTTTGGACCCCGAACAGATTTAACGTGCATCAGCCCCGGCTACACGGCGGGTCTTTGGTGGCCAAGGATCGAACCCGCGACTGAACGAAAACCGCCAACCGCTATCCACGACCTTGACCACTAGGCTACCACGGCCCCCAAATATCCAGGGGCAAGTAGCCCGGCTATATCCCCAAAGACACTGGGAACTCATTTTAATCACCTCTTACGGCATGCATAAAATACACAGGGACTGTTTTTTCATACCCTGTCACGATTTCTGTAACCTACCTTAAGAGGATAAGCACCTGAGGGCTCTTAGAATCAGGATTCAAACTGGAGACTCGACGGAACATAGTCGGTCACAAAAAACTCAGCCACTGTGCTACTGAGGTCGATTGTTAGAGACTCACCTCACTATAACGGTCAGATGATGACGAGGATGACATCCTCAATACGAGAGTCACGAGGAGGTAAAGAAGAAAAATCTAAAACAAGCGTTCTGTCCCAAGATGACGAAGCAACTGTTGCGATGCGCATGTGTTTATTTCACACGATGTGACTGAATGTTGGGTTTTGTAGCTCAAGAACCAAATTTGGCAATGCTGCGCTATGTATTAGCTGAAATTTTAGCAACTTAAAAAAAAAAAAAAATAAGAAATTGAGAGAATGATAAATAAACTGCCTAAATACAAAAAAAAAATATAAGAAATGTCAGGGCTAAAAAGCTTAACATAATAAAAATTTCCAATTTTGTATAAAAATGTACACAAGATGCGATGGAGATAACTATTTATTACGGAATGTATTGACCACAAATAAAAATTCATGAATCACCATTTCTTTACAATGAGTCTACATCAATTTCTATTCCCCAGATAAGTTAGTTTAAGTTGATTTGATTTTGTTAAATTAACGTCACAAAAAGAAATTCATAATGACATATTATCAAGATACAGCCTCATTTTGTACTAGGATCTTTATCCACTTTAAGATATTGGGCTTTAACAAGCAACATCAGCTATTAGTCAACAGAGATCCAATATTGAACCGGTTGCACAGAGTCATAACTGCACAAAGTCGAAACAAAATAATAGCTCTCAGATAAGAGGCCACTCAATATTTTTATTATGAACCTTCTAAAAATTTGAAAGACCTCATAACCTATGTTCTCCCAAAGATTAGTAGGATCCTGCAGCTATTATGTCATAAAATTATCTAAAAATAGGTTAATAAAAAAATTTGGCTTAAAAAGGATAAAATAAATTTTCAAATTATTTTTTATGTTTTCAGCCTGTTTCTCTTTTTTTAAAAAAAAAGTGTCTTGATTTGTCATTTCTAATACTTCTTTTCGAAAAAAAAAAATTCTCTATCAATATTTAACTCCAATTTAGTGACATCACAAAAAAATTACAAAAATAACAGATTGTTTCGAAACATCGCATTTGGAAGCAACACGGGGGCTCTTGGAAACAGGCCACGTAATTTTTAACTTCGGTCAAGTGACGAGGACGACACCCGAGATGACACCTCTCTCTCCCTCTCCAAACTTCCACACTACGCCAAAGGGCCCTCGATCATATTTTACAATCATCAGCCCTGCTACCTGATGGGTCTTCAGAGGCATTGGGCTGGAACCCATGACTGGACAAAAACAACGCAGGACACGAGTTCGAGACTATGATCACTGGATTATCGCCGACGCGAGGTTGAAAGCAGATGGTCGCATTAAGATAAGAGGCCACTCAATATTTATGGGATTTTTTCATTATTATGAAACACCGAAAATGGTTCGAAATACCCGATAACTTCGTGTTCTCCAAAGAATTGATGGAATCCTGCTGTTACTGTCATAAACTAATCAACAAAAATTTATTCTCACGAAGGAGAAGTTTTCAATTTATATGCTATGTCTGAGTTTCTCTTCTTTTAAAAATTGTCTTGATTGATCACTCTTATCTCTAATACTTCGTTTCGAAAAAAAATTGCGATCAATATTTCTGTGGAACTTCACTTTAGGGAGATTGGACAAAAAAAGTACAAAAAAAAAAAGCAGTTGTTCCTGAATAAAGAAACGACGAGTTTTGGAATGCCTTTCAAAATCTAAAACGAGCGTTTTCGAACAACAGCACAGACCGTCACAATTTCACTAATTTAAGAAATTCTTATTACATATTCTCGATTTCTGCCAACGTACTTCAAGGAAAAGAACATTTGCTCTCGCCAAGTGAAATCCAAAGTTTTCGCATTCAACCTCGGTTATCATTAAATTTCGAATTAGAATTTTAGGGAAACACCGAAAACGAATCTTTTCCTTAATGGAAAAATCAATAGCAAACAATTATTCAAGGACCTCGAATCGGTAAGATTTCAATCGTAATCGAATGAAAACGAACACAGATGCCAAACCGCAGAACGAAATTCCCACCAAGAAATCTCGCTCGACCTTGACCTTTGTGGCATGGGTTATCGATTCGCTTTCTCTTCCTACACGGAATAAAGAAGCTGTATCTATTATTATGAAGCGAGAAATATATATTTTTGTTATATCAAAACGCCTTCGAGTGATGAGTTGTTTAACCGCAAGCGGAAGAAAGAGACCCAGTTCCGAGCAAACGCGGTAATTACTTTCTCCAGAAAGTGGTTTTCCGAACTATTTCTGTTTACGTAAACCTTTATCTCAAATTATATGTGGTATTCGGCTTTACTTCTCTAACGGTAATTTTAACTTTACTTATCTTTTTCAAGCCTCTTTTCAATTTTTTTTTGTCATGTGAAATGTTTTCAATAACCTACATACGAAATACACAAAGCTTAAATAATGTACAGTGACGCATTTCTGTAACACCGATTCCAATTTACCTTCAATACAATTTTGAATCAGAATCGTTATATTTCAGTTGTTGGTTATTTTTAATACTGAAACCCCAAAAATACCTTTAAATTTAAAATATAATAAAAATTTTCCCTCTTTTAAAGAGGTATTCTACAAATGAAAATACAAAAAGTATGGAATAAATAATTTCAAACAATGCCACACGTGTAAAATTCCGTCGACCTCGAAAATTGGCGCAATTACCCCAATTCAATTATTCTTTGGCGACATTTTCCTGGCTTGGCGAAAATGATCGATGGAATTTTGCACATGTACCAACAAATTTAAATAATTGGTGGAATAAGAAAATCGGTACGCTGTACTCTCCAGCTTTTCACATACAACACAAAAAAGGATAATAAAACTTTCCAAAATAAGCGTTCTTTTTCTGTATCATCAGACCCATCGTCAAAATCCTCGCCATTCAACAGAATCTAAATTTATCATATTAATTAAGTAAAACTACTAGGATTTAAGATACATAACGGATTATTTTCATTTTTAGTCATGCGCTCTGGGTGAAGGCTATATTTAAAAAAAAAATTGCCAACTACAAACTAAACTATATTCAAAAAGTTTCCACTCCCCAACACATTTCAACAACTTAAAATGTTTTGGGTGATAAGTTAAATTTACAACATAACTGTCTTCATTATCCTAAACACAATTTCTTTTTTGAATAAGGTCATCTGACCTTTATGACCTCTAGTCACTAATTAACGATTTTGCAACCAGAATAGCACATCTCCAACTTGGTAAATATACAGAATAATCAATTTAGATACACTAACCACAATTCGGTTCAAATAATATCCGAGATCATGCGGATACGATGATAAATGCACGTAACTAAGAGACTTAAAGATTTCTCGTGGTGTAGTGTGGAAATTTGAAGAGTGGAAATTCTACTCTTCACTTCGAATTTATCTGTCAGATTACATTAAAAATGATAATATTAATTAGAAATATCCATTACGCCCTTTTCAGTATCATATAAAATATATATTAATAATTTTTAAGCAAATTTGATTAAATTCAATTCATTAAAAATTATCACACTTTCGAATAAATATTTATCCAGCAACAAAAAAAAAAATACTTTTGCCACATTTTCAATTTGGACAGCATTCTATATCACTCTAGATATACAATGGATGACATACCTACCGTAACATATGCTTCTTTGTAACGATTAGTAAATTTTTTTTTAATTAAAAGGATGATTATAATCGAGAAGAAAAGCAAATTTATTTTTGGAAACTATAACTTTTAAATTTACAAAACAGACCCCCAAACACTTTTTTGAACATGAAAAAAGAAAAAAAAAAAAATTAAACAGCGTTTCTAGAGAGAATTACGATTATCTTCTAAAACTTAAGTTACGAGGCTATGAAACAAATACGTAAATTTAAAAAAGCGAAACTCATCTCAACGATAATCAATATTTTTAAAAGAAAATTTTTCCAACAAAATTAACACAAAAGAAATAATTTTAAAAACACAATAACGGATTTTGTTGATTGTTTAGTAACATCGCTTTCAGAAACAACAAGAGAGCTATTGGCAAAGGACCCCGTAATTTAAAACCTCGGTCAATTGACGGAGACAACACCCGAACTGCCTCCACCCACTCCACGCCAAAGAGTACCTGGAGTTTAGTTTTTATAATGTCGCACTAGAAGCAACACGAGGGCTATTGGCGATGGACCTCGTAATTTTGAATCTCGGTCAAGTGACGAGGACGACACCTCAGCTGGCACCCCCCTCTCCTAAAAGAGTACCTGGAACCCCGACAAATTTAACCTGAATCAACCCCGCTACACGGCAAAGCCTTTAGCGACATCCGGACTCGAGTCCACGACCCGACGGAAACAACCACGACCACTAGACAACCGAGACAAAAATTTAAGATGTGTAGAAGTTATTCAGATACAAAAAAAAATATTTACTCTGGACTAGTTGTTGAGATTTTATATTTAATTCTTCGGCACTCAATTTTTGTGTAACACGATTGTTATGACACTGCATATTTTAAAAAAAAATCTAACGACTGTCTGATGGTTTCTACGTCATGCCCAATATCACACACGCCACACTGATTTTCACATTTCAGGTAATATAATTATTCCCCAGCTGCACGTAAGCATCCAATGCACTGCCGGTCAACAATGACTGCTGGCAGGCGAACGAGAAGTCAGTTACCGTTGACAATGGCGGAACCCAAGGCAATGCTTCGAAGGTCTCTTACGCATTCGCTATATTTGTTCCATTACGGTTTACAACTTGCGTTTTTCCATTGCACAACGAGCGTTCATTTTCCCTCCTCTTTGAATCATTGCATCAGTAGAGAGTTTTCGTCAAGATGACACGTATTTTTTTTCAAAATGTATATACATATCTTAATGGATCTGGGAGAGACATTCGATTTCATTAAACAAAATGCGCAATTAAAATATATAATTTACAATTTCATAAAGGTGTTATTATAGTTGTAATAGTAGGCGGTTGCGAACTCTCGGAACTGGTTTGAACTAGAAATATTTTGATAAACGTTAGTTTAAACATAAAATGTTAGACACGGTAAGTAAAATCAATTTAATTTTAATTATAGATGTATCAATTTTCTGCAACAATCTGCTGCAATCAATTATTTTCCAGCGCTACCATTTCTGTTGAATAATAATTTGTTGCGAATAACACTACAGTGCATTACAGTTTGAAATGCAATATAATACGACAAATATTATACTTAAGTGAATATATTAATAACTATGTGTGCATTTCAAAAATAAAAAGGTTAGCTAGACAATAGAAAATTTGTGAATTTTTCTAAGTTTTCTGAATTACGTCAGAAGTACTTTCCAATATTCTTTTAAAATAAATATTACAGTAGCTTTTAAAAATGTATATAGGTCTCGATGGACATTAAAGGAAATGATATTTTTCTATAATTATGGAATTATACATCAGAAGTGCTTTCAGGTAATTTTTAAACTTAGTTCCTAAATTTTTTTATGAATAACCAGTAACTAATTCGTAATTTTCCACTTGATTAATGTACAAAATGCTTTAAACCTTTTTTTTTAATTCCATTCATCAGCTTTTCTTGGTACAAAAGTATCAAGTTTGCATAGAAAATGCATTTTTCGGTGAATTTAAAATGGTTGAGCGAATTCGAACAACTGTTCCAAATAACTAGCTGTTTTGAAAAAAATGTAACACTAATGACAGTTTGAAAGGTCAAATGTATAAAGAATGATTTAACATCAAAAAAACATTCCGTATATTTTTGCAATTAGGCAAAACTGCAATTTTCTTCTAACAAATATCAATTGGTGGCATTTCAAATCAATTGGTCGCATCAATTTGGTGGCATTTCAAATAATCGAGCAAATTTACCAACAATTTTCTTAGAAACAACCGAGTAATTTCTTGTTATTTATGCAGATTATTTCTGAATATGTTTGTAGATTTAATCAACTAAATGAGCAATTACATTTCAGTGATTTATTTATTTTTTGAAAAATATCAAATCATAAATTTTTCCATCATGTTAAAGAATTCATCCAACAAAGAATTTCCTCAATTATACAAATAAATAACCGAATAATATATCCTGTTATAAATATACTTGCAAAATTATAAAACTTATTTTTAGTTAATCAACAATCGCATCTCGATGAATTTTCAAATCATCAAATAGTAATAATACACAGAATAAACCACACAAATATTAATTCACTGTTAGAAAATTTTGCGAAAGTATTATTAATTGTCGGCTCTATTTTTAAGCGTATATTTTGTTTTGGAACAATAGTGAAATTACAATGATTGTTTTTCACTACCGTTCCAAAAATACGTAACATTTCCTAGTAAATAACGAATGCTCAAAAGTTGTGCAGTTTGCAACCTGAAAACATTTTGCATTTTTACTAATTAGTTTAATAAAATACTACAACAAATTGAGGATTCGGTCTTGTATTTTGAAAATTCATTTATAGAATTAAGTTTTAAAACAAAATATAAATTAATACGCACCATCAAAGAATAACTATATTTAGATTTATATTTTGTTTACTTCTAACATATATTTATATTAAGAGTAATATTTTACAGGAAATAAATATATATTTATCGTATGTTAAGATATTTCTATTCTATTATTTAAACATCACTTAATTTTTTAAAAAAATATCTTCCGTTTATGAGAAGTTAACGAACAATAAAAATTATTAGTATAAATGAGAATATCATTTCATAAATTATTTAGTAATTGTCATTCTTGCATGTTTATTTAAGGAAGACGTAATTAATGTCATGAACAAAAAAGTTCCGAAGTCATTACATTTTAATCAGAATCATGTGTTACTGATCGCCAAGTATAGAGTAAATTAAAAAAAAATTACTAGAGAGATTTCTAATAGTTTAAATCTGTTAGCGAAAAAAATCAGCGTTTATTTTAAATCATGCAGTTATTTTATGTGTGTTTTTATAGAACAGTTTCAGCAAACTAGCAAATTCGCGATATAATAACTAAAATCACTGGTTCTTTTGACAATCAGTAAATCTCATACGACGAAACTTTTTTCACAAAATCAGAACACCTATTTCTACACTTTCATCCGTTTCAAACATTTCACAGCAGAACGAATTACTCACACGATTGCATCACAGGGAAAATATTCTTTTTTTTTTTTGTAACACACACAACGTAACAAAACAACAGCATCGTCACGCACATTATTGTTCGAAACTGTAACAATAAAATCCACTCACCAGATCCATTAAGATACAGAGACGATCCATTTCTCAAGGGAGGCATCTTGAAAACTTATTTCGAAGAGAGAATATTCCACACAAAACAATAATTATTAACGACGATTTCAGTAGAAGAAAGTAAAGCGAGTTTTAAATAAGAAGAAAGAAAAAAAATTAATATTTCAAGTCGGCAACATGGCTGGCATCAGGAGGGGTATGAGCAGAGTCATCGGAACGATTTTGAGGGGTCAACACAGGACACGTCAAACGATTTTTCAGAGAAATAGTTCGTGCGATCACTTTTTGAGAGGTTAGACCATGCTGTCATTTCAATGCTTCTCAGAGAACCGGCGAAAGCATCAGCTGTTCTGCGCCGATTTCGTATGCGTAGCTTTTCCCCTTGTTCCTCGTAGAGTTGACCAATGAGAGCGAAGCTCCAGACTGGCTGGAACCGGACCAACTCACTGCAATAGACCGGGTTGCTAAGGTGCCGTCGGAATCGTTGGGGCTGGTAGAAAGAACGCCAACCGAATGAGATTCCATTCGGATTTGTTTAATGATTTTCTCCTTTTTTTTCCTTCTCTTATTTGCTTTGGCTGTTCTGAATGGGAATGTAAGAAACCTGAAAAATATGTATATAATTTGCATTCGCAGTTTGTTCACTTGCCAAAGTGAATGAATTCGCAGTGATAAAAATGGTGTTCGATTGCAACTTCTTTTATTACATAGAGATTCGTACAACTATTTAGGAGATCTTTGATCGAGATGTTTTACGTATTTAATTCTATTTATTGGTTTGAACATCATGCAAAATCAAACATCTTAATCGAAAAAAAAAATTGAAGAAATATAATTTCCAAATAATCTAATTCGATTATGCATTCACTGCTTTGTAAATAAAATGCCATTTTTTTATATATATATAAATGAATTTTACAAGAAAAAACTAACATTTTGACATAATTTGGAACAAAATCTGTGAAACTGATACTCCGTTATCCGGCTTAATTCTTATTAATAGGAGTAGCCAATAATCAAAGGAGAGATATCGATAATCATTTAAAATAATTTTGCTATATAAAGTGAGAAATTAATAATTTTGCAGCAGTAATGAAATGACAACGGTCGTATGTATTGGCGGATACATGGGGTGGGCATGCGTCATAATTGGACACACAGACAAAATAACTTACCTGAACAGGAAATCTCATCTAAATTTAAAGGTATTACGTTGCTTTACCTCAAAGTTGTTATTTGTTTCCAAGCATTGGACCGAACCATCTAATTGCACTCTAAGGTTTTAATTTTCAATTTAAATTTGATTCTTGAGTTACTACTTATATTTTTAAGATAAGGACTAAGTGTGTATAAACATGACTAATGAACGAAATAAACCCAGTTAAATCTTATGAACGTCTGAAGGAAAAAAAAAATTATGCCAACCTCCTTTCGATTTATGTTACCCACCCCCATCCCCCATTATGCCAGTATATTTCCTCGTAAATAATAATACTCGAAAATTGTAAACTTCAGTTCAATTGTAAACTTCAGAAAATTTTCAGTTGAAGAGTTACACTTCTTCTTTCTGCAAATAATTTAATGAAGCATTATAACAAATTAGAATTCAGTCCTATGTTTTGAAAATTAAATCATATTAAGACAAATTTTCAAAAATATGTACTAATATGCATCACAAAAGAAGTCCTTACTTATATTTTATATTAAGTGTAATATATTTATTTTCTATAAAAAAAAATTTAACATCTTTTTATGAGATATTTCTATATTGTTGCTTGAACGTCACATTAATTTTTTAAAAAATACTTTTTGCTTATGTTAAGTATGCGAACTGGGATGATAAGTAAATAGAAATACCGATTAAAAGTTATTTAACAATTGTAATTCTTGTATGTTTATTTAGAAAAACTTAATACATGGAATATATTTAACGTGTAAAGAAGGAAATATACGTCCAAACTCATTACATAATAATCAGAATCGTGAATTAATGTTTGGAATGGAATGCTATTTAGACCATCAAGTAGCATGGAAAAAAATGTAGTCTTTTTTGTTGCTCTATATCTCATAACACCAATCAATCAATCAATGAAATCTTTTTTACGAGAAGGATTTTAAATTATTAATATCTGGAAAAATTTACGCATTTTTTAATTTTGAGGTTATTTCTATTTTTCTTCAGTTTTAGAAAATTTGTAAATTTACGAAATCGAAAACTACAAATCGAGAACTTTTAAATAATAGATCATTCAAGATTAAACCCTGTTTTTTACATGTTAAGCGAATAGGCAATAGTTTTGATTTCGAATAAACGTCATTTGAGAACAGTGCTTTCAACTTTTTTTTTATTTACTTGAAACTATAATTATTTAGTTAAATTCTAATAACAAAAACTGGTGATAAAAGAGCTCTTTTTTGGTTTTTTGTTCATAAACAAAACCAAGCAATACTTTTAATATAATTTCGGATAAAAGTATAATGAATAAAAAGGAGAGGAAATTATTCTATACAAAGTTTTGAAAAGATCAGATTTAGCCACCATAAATGTTAACATCCCCCCTAATAATTATGAATTATTACATTAAATATTAGAATTAAAGCAAACAATAAAATATTAAAATTGAAGCAAAGGTTAAATTATTAAATTGAATTATTTTAAGCTCAATGTAATTAAAATTAAAGCAAACGATAATTCTTAATTTCTAAATATGTTTTATTTTAATCCGATAAAACAATTAGGGAAAAACTGTATGACATATTTTTGAAATATAATATCATTACTGGTGAAAGCAGGCTTCAAACTTATACGCAAAAAATTTTACGATAACACTTTGAGAAATTATCAGCTGCGACATTTTGTGGTCGACAAAAACAATAGCCTCTTTGATGACTAATAAGGTTAAATAGTTAAAAGGCAATATTTTAAGTGAAAATTAAAACTACAAATAATCAAACAATAACAATTAAGCTAATTCTATACATAAATGTTTTGAAAATGCGTTTGTTTTTTCTACACAAAGCATACATTATTTTTTTTTTGACAATCATACTGTTGCATACTCCATTTAAAAATGACTAAAATAGCAAGTAACAATTTATTACCTTACTTTAATAGTGCATTTCTAAATATGTGTACAAAACGTCACAGCTGTACCTACATTATTTAGTGAGTTATTTATATTTTTAACAGTATGCGACAAGCCATTTAATAGGCCTTCAAAACTTTTAGCTTCTTTTTCTCTGCTTTTTATTTTTCATCATGTAATAATGTATTCAAGTATTTTAAATGATAAGGCTTTTTTTGTGATCAATATAAAGTTTTGAATAACATATTTAATAATTATGCGCATTGATATTGATTAAGATTGTTAATTTTTTAAAATTCTAAGAAATTAAATATAGCTTCTATATTTAATTTTATGGATTTTTTTTAAAAAAAATTGTGGACTATACTTGATTGGTGTTTTTTAATGTTTTTTTAAAGGTCTGATAGAAAAAAAATTGTTAAATTATAAATAGTGTCAGCACTATTAAACTCTTGCCTTGCACAGAATTGTGGAAAAACTCTTCTAAGAAAATAATCAAAAATTTTATTTCAAAATAACAAAATTTGTAGAAGTGTTAGGAATTTTAAAATATTGAAATAGTTTGAAAAAGAATAAAATTTTAAATGATTGTTTGCTTAAAAACGAAGGCATTTTTTTCTAAAATGCATATTTTATATCTGTTCAAATACGGTGAATACATACCTTTTCCTATTTTCCTATAAACACTAAATTTAAAAATGTTGCTCTCAGAATTCTACGTCCCTACAAATTGGTTTCAATGTTTAATACGTTTATCCTACGTGATTTGACCATTGTAGCCTTGATGGTCTAGTGGTCATTGTCGCTGACTCGCAGTCAGCATTGTTTTCGTCCGTTCTTGTGTTCGAGACCTGATATCACTAAAAACTTTGCCATGCTGCGGGACTGATATACGTTAAATATGTTGAGGTTCCAAATCTTCCCAATGGTGCGGTGCGGAAGTTTGGAAAGGGAGGTGTCGAATTAGGCTCGATCATGGTTTAAAATTGCGAGGTCCGTTGTCAATAGCCCTCGTTATGCTTCTAATGTGTGACATTAATAAACAATGAAATAAAAAAAGTCATCATTGATGAAACCTGGATAAATCACTTTATATACCGGAAAATAACCACTGTCAAAACAGTGGGTTGATTTCGAAGAATCTTCTCGAAAGAAGGTGAAGATGGTCTCATCGACAGGAATGTGAGTGAGTAATGGTGAAGTTCAATAACTCGATAGCCAGATATAGCTATGCTGCGCTAAACAAAATGAAACTGTGATCTACATGTTTTTTTTTTGGGGGGGAAGGTAAAAATTGGTAGACAAGAAGATGGGTCGAAAATAGAAAAAAATTGCAAGGGCATCCCTTAGTCGTGTCATCCGAGTTTACCAGTAAACTAGATGGGAAAGAAAAAAGCATCGCTGAGGGGAGTGATGCCCATACTTGAAGAAGGTAAGCCCTTGAGGGGTCTTCGAACAGAAAAGTTAAGGAAACGATTTTCTTATATGTAAAGGGTATCATACTCATCGTCTTCTTAAAAAGGGGGGAAAGGATCACTGGACAATACTTCAATGATACTTTTTGAAAAATCGTCGTAGTTACAGGAAGTAATAAGAATACGATGCAATATGATTAACAAGCAATAAATATAAAACAAATAACATAAGAGCTTTCACCTCAAGCGTATGCTTAATCTTCGGTGTAAGATGAATGACAATATTCTTATTTCGAAGCTCCAAATCCTCCCGTTCAGGCTATTGGCGACGGACCTCTTGATTTGAACCTCGGTCAAGTGACGAGGACGACACCTGAACTGGCACCCCTCTCCTAACTTCTGGGACATTGGGTCCCCACAGATTTAAAGTGCATCAGCCCCGGCTACACGGGGGAGGTTGGTCTTTGGCAACCAAGGATCGAACCATGACTGAACGAAAACCGCTGGTCACGAATCCGAAACCATGACCACTAGGCTACCGTGGCCATAAAAACAACCAAACAGAGAAGCCCAGTGGTCATAATCGTGAACTTGCGACTAGTGCTGCGTCCGCCGAGTAGTAGGTTCGAATCCTGATTCCACTAAAGACTCACCGTGAAACGGGGCTGATTTCACTTTAAATTTGAAAAGGCCTCAATATCTCCCATTGTTGTGGTATGACAATTTGGAGAGGAATGAGCCTTTTCAAATGTCGTATTCGTCAGTTGATCGAGGCTCGTATTTTGGTAACCTGTCACCCCCCTCGCGTAGCTTCTGAGGGAGTGAAAGTCAAAGTTTATGGAACAAGAGCCAAATCTCACTGTTCTGCGCCAAACATGTGTATACGTAATTTAGATGTTAGAAATAGGGGAGGGGGAGGATAAAAATTGGTAGATAAAAGAAGGGTCGGAAATGGAGAAGAATCGCATGCTGCAATCTTAAAAATCAATCAATCTGAAAATCGTCATTGACGCAGGGAAGAAGCAGAAATAATAAAGTGAAGAGTCGTTCTTGTTTCCTTATTATGGTTCCAAATGGCTAGGCCTATCAGCAGGAAATTCATTTAAGATGCTTAGTGAAAAATTAAATTGTCAATTTTTTTAAAATACTAATTTGTTTTTACAGATTACGGAATGTTAATTTATTCTTAGTCGTCTCAGGTATTTCATATGATAAACTGAGTTGCTATTCTTAAAATTCATTGTTACAAATATCAGTTTATGTCACGAAGAGTTGTTTCATTTCCAAAGAAAGATGTGAACATGATATTAACAAAATGGCAAATACAAGAGATCTTCCATTTTCGCACTTTATTTCTGAAATTAAAAAAATACACAAAATTTATTACAATGAAACAAGTAATATAAAAAAAATTTAATGTCAATTGCTACTTAAGTCAACAATTTTTTTTTTATTTTAGTTACTTTTTTATTAAATAATTAAAATTAATATAAATATGTATATATATATAAAACAAAATCGCAATATTAAATGGCATTTTTTTCTCCCATATAAAACTGAAATTAATTAATTCATCCGGTAAATTAAATGGATGGAATTCAGCTTAGCTCAACCATCCTTGGCGACAGGAATTATTTGGCGGTATTTTGCTAAATTTGGCTACCGCTTCGCGAACTTAACTTGCAGCCAAAAAAAAAATCGCCAAGTTTGGCAATTTTTGAAATCGTGCCAAGTGGTTGGCCTCAACTGCATTTTCACCAATTAAATTTAATTAAATGAATTAATATTTGAAAAAACTGTATTAACATCGAGTGTCATCCACTACAAGTTTAAAAAATGTACTTGAACTTGAGTGGATGAATAAAAAGTATTTTAATAACGATTGAAAATTTGAACAAGATATATTATATAGGGAGAGCGTGAGCTAATAGTAGGAATTTAAGAAATATCAATAAAGTGTATAAATTTAAGTAAATACAGAAAGTTATCGGTTTTCTTACTTAACGTTAGTTATGTGAGGGATAATAGCCTCTAAATCCTACGAAACACCAATCAATCAGTTATGTGTTTGATGAATGAAATGTTTACGATTAAAAAATACAAAAAGTGTCCTCCGAAATAAATACTATTTATTAAGTATATTAGAATGAAAATAAAAAAAGTAGATTTTATTAATACATGATGTTTTCTTTACAAGTATATTGAGTTTTGATTAATTGTTCTTTAACTTTGTTCTAAAAAACAAAACGAGTGTTATGAAAGTCGAAACTCGTAATTTTGAACTTCAATCAAGAGACGAGGACAAAACCTGAGTCAGCACCTCCCTTTCCAAACTTACACACCAGGTCTTCGGGAGACTTGGAGCGTTGAAAGATTTAAAGTGCATCAGCCCATCTATGGGGTGGATCTGAAGGGGGTTTTCGTCTCAAGTAGCGAATGCTTTAGGTCCTCCATTGGGTACATGAAGGATTTGTTGATATATATCCTTGAATATCACAATCTTAATATTGAAAATGTGATTAAAATTGATAAAATGCGATACCAAATATGTACAAAAGTCATTAACATTTATTCCTTTAGAATTTTATTAAACTGTTTAATTCGAAAGCAATTTTGTATGGAGAGTGAAAGTTGGTATTTACGATGCAAAAACCAAATCTGGCTATGCTACGTCAAACAATGTGTATCTGTGATTTAGACATGAGAAAAAAAGGTAATAACAAGACAAAATGGATCAAAAATAGAGAAGGATCGCTAAAGTATCCCTGGGGCACGACAGCCGTGTTTTATGGGATTAATAATGATCTTTAGGGTATCTCTAGGTCCAGATTCTCGAAGTTATCGAAAGAAAGTAAGAATCTGAGGGGTAAAAATAAGTGATCACACACACACTGCAATAGTTTTAAATAGAATCGACATTCCAACTGTTGTTGTTGGTTTTATTAACGTCGCACTAGAAGCAACATGGGGCCTATTGACTTCGGACCCCGGTCAAGAGAGTTCTCGGACGAGAACGACACCCTTAGCTGATACCCTGCTTTTCTTAATTTCCACACCACGACAACTGGGGGACTTTCAGCCACGACATATTTTACGTGCATCAGCTCTGGCTACACGGTGAATCTTTAGTGGCTAAGTTTGGTTTGGTTTTTTTACGTCGCACTAGAAGCAACACGAGGGCTATGGGCGACGGTGAGTGAAAGCTAAGTTTATTAGCGCAAGAGCCAGATATGGCCATACTGTGCCCAACAAGGTAAATCTGTGATCTAGACGTTAAAATAATAAAAAAAGATTGATTGACAAGAAGGGTTGAAAGTGTGAGTGAATGTAAAGTTTATTATCGCAAGAACCAGATATGGCTATGCTCCGCCAAACAAGATTTAACTGTGGTCTAGATGAGAAGAAGATGAAAAAAAATCAAAATTTAGTAGACAAAGAGGAGGGTCGAAAGCAGAGAAGGATCGCTACGGTAACCCGGGGGTGCGTTACCCGTGTTTACCAAAGACAGTAAACCCCATGGGAAAGGAAAAGATCACTATGGTGCCTCGGGGTCATGATGCCCGTACTTTCCTTTAGAAGGTTAATTTCCTGAAGTCTGTGATATAATTCCCAGGGGCAGGGAGACCGGCTATACTCCCAGACGCTGGGTATCAATTTTAGTCGCCTCTTACGACATGCATGAGCTACAGTGCGACTATTCTGTCATACCCGGTCACCACACATTCATTTAATAGTATTAATACAACGATTACTTGAATGTAAACGCAAAATTTCACAAAATAAATACATTTATAATAGAAGGGGGGTGAATTGACATTTTTGAAACTTTGTATCAGAATGTAATAATTTTTTAAGAATATAATAAATTATTTTCTAAGAATGTTGGAAGGATTTAATTTTTTTTAGTCTCAGATGAAAGGATCTTCATATATTTAAACCAGAATTTTAAGACTGAACTATCTGTTTATCTTTTTTCTTCTATAATACCTTTTTAAAAATAATTTATTATTCTTAACTTTTTCCGGCTGCAATCAAGAAACGTGCAGTTTAAAATACACGCGAACGTGTTCCTGAGAAAC
>BMAW01038561.1:218636-249748 GCA_019974015.1 Nephila pilipes | reverse complement strand
CTAAAATGGAAAATGAAGGATATTCCGAATATATTACCAATAAATTATATCTTTTCTTTGCTTCTTTTTCCTGTTTCCAAAAATTAAAGTATTCAACGACTTTTGTTACGAGACATCGTATTAGCTAAAAATGCTTTATTTATAGAATAAATCTGCAAAATTTTAAATCATCCTTTTAAGTTTTCCTGAATGGTCTCCATATTCCAAAACAAATTATGGTATTCTCCTTGATAGATTTAAATGCTCCCCAAAATGCTCAGCTTCTATTCGAATATTTCTTAAGTTGGTTAGCTAACTAGACATATAATACTGAGAATCATCAGAATACTTTAATAAATGGAAGCATTTTATGAACAACAAATGATTTTCAAACATGATTGGCAAATGACTGATTTTCTGTGTAAACTTCTACTTTTATATTATCCATATTCCTAATCGCAGAATTTTTATTATCATTCCATTTAATCTGAAGGTCCATCAGATCTGAAGTACTAGAATGGTATATAATGAAAACTTCTAAAATATACATAAAATTCTCGAAATTGAGAACAATTACTTCACCTGGGTATTATAATTTATTAGTTTGCCTAGACTATGCTTTGAGGTTAAAGAACACGAACTGAAACTCGAGCACGTTCCTGAGACAGAAACATGCATCAGATCTTGCAAGACCAATGAGCTGAGCAGCTCGGGGCTGATGTGACGTAAATCCGTGCGTGGGCGCTAAGTTAGTAGGTAGGGCCAAGTTAGATGTGTCGTCCTCGCCACTCTACCAGCGTCAAAATCATGAGGGTCCGTGTATAAGCCCTCAAGCGTGTTTCAGCGGATGCCATACAAACCAAACGAACTCATATCACTGACTGAGGTGCAAAATCATGAGGTTCTTCTGGCCAATAGTCCCTCTATTGTTCTCTAAGTCTCAAACTACAATGCTCCAACCACAGATGGTGGTTCAAAAGTACCTTGTTATTGAGGCACTTTGAGTAGTTGTTACGCATTAGTTATTTCCATCTTTAAATGCTACCAAAGGATTTGACATGATTCATTGATCAGTTTCGATTCTGGCGCCCATTTACAGCAATACGCAACTGAACGAAGCATACTGTTATGATTATCTTGTTTCTACTGAATGGGCTTAGTTAACGTTAAGACCCTGTTTTAGTGTTTCCATTCTTCAGTTCCGGGATTTTATTATAGAATTCCTGGGATTTTTTCTTTTTTTTGTCCTGTAATTATTACTACGTGCATTAATTTTCAACTTTGTAGACCTTTATAGGCCATATAATGTTTCAGCTTTGCGGGTCTTTAAAATTTTTTGACTGTTCTTTAAACATGTTGTTAGTTTATTGTCCATTTCTGACAACAATTATATGAAAATAAAACTTATGTCGTATAAATAAATTGAAGTATTCTGAGACGACACAAAAAGTTAGTGCATCATAACTACTTTCTAACACCTAAAGGTATAAAAAGTTAAGGATTTAAAAAAAAATTCTTGTTGTATGATTTTAAAGAAAGAAAGAAATTGCTTCATTTGCGAAATGAGAATTTTCTTTTACGTTAAACTGAATGAATGAAAATAGAAGAAAAATCCATGCAACAGTGTCTATTAATATTTTAAAACTTGCTGATTTTACTAAACAAACTTTTAAATACAGTTCAAGGATTCTTCAAATCTTCGACAAGAGCAAACATCTCGCCAAGCAGACAGAAAGTTGGCGAGATTTTTCCAAACTGACATGCTGCCATCTATCGGAGGAGTTTGATAAACCGCCTCTTCGTACTGTAAAAGTTATTTTTAGCTCTTTCTCCTGTGAACGTGAAGACGAAGAGTGAGAAAGAGAGGAAGTTTGAAGCGTTGTCTTAACCGCCGTGTCTTTTTTACGCAGGGCAGTAAACATTTGAAGGACTCGTTGTTTTCATACTTAAGAGCAACTTTTTAAAAAGTAATGGAAGCAAAAAGAAATGAGGGTATGGACTTACTAAAAATATGAAGTTTGTTTTGCTTAGGCTCTTTTTCTTTTTCTTGTTTTAGAGGTCAGCCCAATTTTTAACAAAGGTAAAACAAATTTGTTTTTATGTATATTTTATTACTGGGCTAATTATAAGATAAAAATGTAGTTAATGTTTGAAACTGGTAATATTAATGCCAAATACAGAACAAGATTTTTATGAAGTTAGTTGGGAATTTCTTGAATTTTAAAATGATCTATAATTCATCAATCCAAAGTTAATATCTGAAAAGATTAATAATAATAATAAATATTTAAACATATTGAGGTAGCAAAAAAAGCATCTAAACAATATCCATTTTTAATAACGATGACAATATTCTAATAATTGAATAAATATTTCGTAGAATAATACGTATCGCGGGTAGTTTTATTAAATAAATCATAAAAGTAACAAATTAAAACACTTTGAACAATTATCACAGAAGATTGAGGATATTGAAAGAAAAAAACAAATTCAATTTATTATTCTTAAAAATTTCTATAGATCAAACATGCAAAATTTAAAATGAGGTATAAAATGCTATTTTATCAGCTATTGCGTAAAAATGATGGATATAGATGAATCACTACAATAAGTCTAATCCATATATTGCCAATATCTGACCAATCCGTTCCAATCCTTCGAGTGTTTTGCGATCGCGGAAACCTAGAGGTCATGGTCACGAACTCGCGGCCGCCGGGTCGGTTTCCATCGAGTCGTGGGTCTAAGCCCTGATGCCAGTTAGTGGTGATCGCCGTTTTGTGGGGCTGATTTATGCTAAAGATTTCGAGGCTCCAATCCTCCCGTTGACGTCGCGCGGAAGTTTGGAGAGGGAGGTGCCAGCTCAGGTGTCGTCTTCGTCACTTAATCGAGGTTCAAAATTATGAGATGCGTTGCCAATAGCATTCCTTTTGGTCCGAAATGCGACGCCAATAAGAAATCAATCAAAACTCGCAAGTGGTGCTTGCGATAATTCTGTCAATCTCATGACCCGAGGGCTGCATGTGGAGCACAACGAATATGTTTTCAGCCAACTTAACAATATGTGAAAAAATTTATTAAAAATACAGTAACCTAATTTTGAAAATTTCTAATTATTATGAGTTATTGATATAAAGACTCATAACATTCGCCTTTGAGCTTTTACTAGACATGTTAAATCTGTGCATCATTTTTCCCACCCGTGGCAGCAAATATTTAATGAGTATATAATAAGACTATACCTTCCATTCTGCAACTTTTCTACGGCGCAGCTTGGGGTGAGTAACATTAAATATTCCGATGTTATCCAGGTGTCTGTTGCCGCACTTAGAAGCAACTCCAGGACTTTTGGTGACGGACCTTGTAATTTATAACCTCGATCAAGTGACGAGGACGACATATGAGCTGGTATGAGCTTCAAATTTCCACATCTTGGAGCATCAACAGATGTAACGTGCATCAGCCTAGCTACAGGGCGGATCTTTAGTGGCACTAGGGTTCGAACCCACAACTCGACGGGAACACCCCGGCAGCGAGACTGTGACCATGACGACTCGTTTACCACGGCTACAATGTCAGAGTCTAAGAAATATAAGTTTAATTATGTGACGCTTATTAACTTGTGCAGTTATTCCAAAAAAAATTTAATATTTATTACTATTTTTCATTGTTATGTGTTAACAATAACTCATCTATTTTAGCCCCCGACATTCAATATATGTGTTCTCATATCAAAACCAAATGGTGATAAAACAAAACAAAACATTGCTGGAAAACATCGATATTTTCAAGTAAAATTGAGCTTAAGTATTTTAACTGCGACATAACACACAAAATGATCTGCTTCATAAGTAATAGTGCCATTAGTTATAGACCATAAGAGATTATTATAAACAAAACACACTGCAAAAAGGTATACTCATCGTCAGTAAATAAAGTTGCACCCAAAAGGACGCAAGGTACGTAAATGAAAATAGAGAAATTATTTCGTCTTTGTTACGTATGCAAATGATTAAAGAGTCAGCCACGTCCTCGCGAATGATGTCAGCGAATGCGTGACTTATCACGCCACTGAAGACCCTTTAAACGGTTCTTTGAAAGCGTGTAATTTTGATTCAATTCGTGGCGTTTGGGTTTAATTTATCGCTTTAAAGATTAGATTCCCTTTGAGAAGAAAATGGCAACACATTTCAACAGATGGACGCCTATGAAAAGAAGGACTGCACGAAGGTGGATGGTCATTCCATCCGATTGCATGTTATATCGATCGCATAGATGTTACAGTTTCGCTCTGTTGGCGTTATTGAATACAAGGAACTTATCTCTCACCACTACTAAGTTGAAGGAGAGCTATATGGACTATCAATAGGGAAGATCGAAGACTGGTGCAGCAAGTGCCCGCCTACAGCCCCAATTCCGAACATTATGAGAACAATGATACTATCTCTGTATAATCTTGTAATTACCAGTACCTTTAATACACGGCTGCATGCTTCTGGATTGTTGGTTGTCTATGGTGATCGCCAGTGACACCACAGCAAAGTCGCCAAAGACTGCAATAGTACCACAAAAGAGAGGCATGGAACCATACAGAATGGATGCGGGGTGTCTTTATCGACGAGTCTCGATTTTGTTTTGGCGAGGATAATAATCGCCCCCGTGTGTGGAGGCAACGCGATCAGCGCCACGATGGATGATTTGTTGTCACTCGTCACACAACCAGACAGTAGGATGTAATGGTATGGGGCGAGATAGCGTACGATGCCAAATCACGTTGGTCTTCGTCAGAGCCAATTTGAAGATCCAAAGGTATGTTTGTGAGATCCTTCTTCCGGTGTCCATTCCTTTTGTGAACGCCCGTCTCAGTCATTTGTTTCTACAAGACAATGTTCGTGTTCATGCAGCCACCGTCTCAAGATCTTGTCTCTCAGGCATAGACACAATGTCGTGGCCTTTGGAAAATTTATGGGACGCTATACGCCGTTTTGACTCCACCGTTATCACAAAATTTGCAAGATTTATATGCCAAAGTTCAATCTGTATGAGATCGGTTGAGTCGAGATACTGTCTACGACTTAATGCATTCGGCCCAATTGAGAGTTATGTTTTGACCAACAAATTCTGTCCTACCCATGCTAGTAATTAATTCTAATTGGTGCGAGACTAACACACTTTCATATTTCATTTCAATCTGACTATTCTTTCAGGGTGAAACTTATTTCGATTATGAGTGTAAATCAATAGAAGATAAACTTAAACAATAACTACGTACAGTTTACACGTAACTTTAAAATATTAGAAATTAACACGAGACCGTAAATGATTTCGACACCCTTGTTGGACTGACTATCTAATATCATTATTTGACAATCTAGTATCATATTTAACAAAAAGAAAAGACTGATCTATATATTTTATATTATAATAAACTTAAGAATGGCTTGAAATAAGCAAAAAAAATTAACTTAATATAAAAGGAATCTAAAAAATCACTTTATGAGTTAGATTTTCTCTTTGTAACGGGTTACGAGTTATCACGCGCATTTCTCTTAAACTAACCTCTGGATCTACTTTACTACGATGATTGATAACAGAAACTCTTTTTGTGAAAGAATTGTGATATATGTGAATTTAAATTAGTATATAAGAAGTATAGTGTGGATAGAAGGGAAGGATATAGAAGAAATAGTGATAGTCATAGAAACACTACATTAGTTTAAGCAATTGAGAGGCAATATACTAAGCATGTACACTTAATCGGGATCCCATCACAAACAATCTACATGAATGGGATTCAATGATTTGAAGTCGTCTTTTTAGAGTTCTTCATATTAGTAGAATTCCTCGTTATAATATTTCGTTAGGTACGTATAGTATTATATTATTTATTTTAATAATTATATTTTATAATTTAATTAAATTATAATTTAATATTATATTTTATAATTTAATTAAATTATAATTTAATATTATATTTAATAATTAACGTTATTTAATATTATATTTTATAATTTAGTTTCCTAATTATTTTTTTATATTATAGTTTTCTTGAAATTTTTAAAAACTACTACACTTTCAGTTAAATGTAATAAAAACGGGTAGGAGTCTACAATTTAGTCGGTTAGAATCCTGTAAATTTAAAATTTATTCCTATTCTACATTTTTACAACAGTCACATCAATCAGCCCATCAATGCTTCATGTATTCTCCTCTAATTTTAAAAATACTTGAAGTTACGCAAAATATTTTGCATTTCTGGGAATGTAGGACAAAATCTAGCCAGCAAAAAAATTTTACTTTCAAAAAAATTGGAGGAAAATCTACTGTTTATTTCAAACTTTTTTTAAAATTATTTCTCTCAAGAAACCATGAAGGTGGTTAAAATGACATAAGTTTCAGATTTATTCCGATTTTTCACAATTTTTTCATATGACATCCAGATCGAGCAATCAATCAGAAGTTCTTAGATTCTATAAAATAATAAAAAAAAATATATTGAATTTTTTTTTTTCCAAATCTACTTGAATTTCTAGGAGAGAAACGAGTCAGAAAACATTGATTCTTTGGAAATAAAGTTGAAACTTTAATTGAAAACCCATTTTCCATTTTTAAAAGAGCAAGATCCAATCAATTTTCTTTAGTTCAGTCAAAACATCGTTGCATTTTCTGTTAAATGGAAACGAAACAGATAGGAATAACATTTTGGGCGTATTATATTATATCTATTTTATTTTGATACTCCTAGTAAAGCTTAAATAAATTGGTTAAAGAACTTTGATTATTGCTGCGTCACTGTCTCTAACTCATAGCGAAGACAATTCGTTACAACTTCCATCCTGTCTTTTGTTTCGGCTTGAACAAAACATTTCCGACAATAATAAATACGACTGTGGAAACCCTGTAAGCTGTAAAATAAAAATAGATATAAATCCTTTGTATTAAATAAATTTATGCGAAAAGCTTTTTGTATTCACCATTTTATGTTCAGGCAAAGAGTTTAGCAGAACTATTAAAATTCAGATTTGGTTTTTAGGACACCGTTATGCAATACGGCGACTGAGCTCTTTCGGAAATAAGATTTTAATACATTAATTAATTAAACTAGAGAATAAAAACGTTGCTTATCAATTGTGTTTACTAAAACTCATTTCGTAAGAGACATTTCTTACACAAATTAAAATTTGATTTTAAGCCGTAAAAGTATTAAAATCACACTGCTTTATAACAAGTATTTAAAATTTATTAATTTAATGTCATTTGGTTTAGTTATTTTCTCCTCTCTTTAATTAAACTTAACGTTATTTAAAAGGAAGATAAGCCGTTATTTTTCCCAATTAAATGTGTTGTAGGAGAAAAAACGAGCAAAAACTTGCAAATATATTTTGTTTATGGAATGCGAAGAAATGTACTTATTACATATTCTACTGTTGAATAGGGTATAAAATATAATAAGGATTAGTCTTTTATTAACGTCCACTAGAAGTAACACGAGAGCTACTGGCGACGGACCTCGTAATTTTGAACCACGGTCAAGTGACGAGGACGACACCTGAGCTGGCATCCCCCTCTCCTAACATCCACACCATACCAACGGTAGGACTTTGGGCTTCGAACAGATTTAACGTGCATCAGCCCCGGCTACACGGCGGGTCTTTAGCGGCCAAGGATCGAACCCGCGACTGAACGAAAACCGCCGGCCGCTAGTCCACGACCTTGACCAATAGGTTACCGCGGCCCAATATAATAAGGAAGAAATAATTCTAAATTAACTGTTTAGAAGTACAATTGTGAAAACACTTAATTGAACAAATCAAAATAAAACTTTTTTTCTTGGATAATGTGGTAAATTTATATAGGGATCTTACATCTTTTCATTAATCTTTATTTCTAGAACAACCTTTTTTTCTTTTCTTTTTAATTTAATACTTTTATACAGAGCCGTCTGTTTGAGGATTGAGGCGGATGCTATGCACCGGGGGCCCTCGATTGAAAGGGCCCGACATGATCAAGAACTAAAATAATGTACTCTTGCAAATGAAAACTTGACAATTTTTCTATAATTGTCAGTATGACGTGAAGTTCGTTTGATCGTAAACATTATTATAGTAGATCTATGAATTTCGACAATCTTCTCAAACTAATTCTTGATGATGCGAGTGGATAGTTTTTGTTATTTGATTCAGGAAACTTTCGAGTTTTTCCACCTAAACAGAACTTTTTAATCACGCATGTGTGCAGAATGCTTAAATACTATCGCTATATTAAGCATGGAAAAAGAAATTTCAAAAAAAATTGTAATTTTTCTGAAGTAATTATGTATTAGCAAAAACAACATCACGCATTAAATAAATAAGCATTAGATATATATGTTCGTGTCTGTATTTTTTCCCTTTACAAAATGGTTTCTTGCACCCAGGCCCATTTATAGAGAAGACCGACTCTGTTTTTAAGTATGTATGAGAGAATAAGTTTATTTTTGCAAACCCTTAGAACTTTTTACTTCATTAATGGGTTCTTCTGTGAGAAAAAATCCTCACTTGAAGCCTAATAAGGTTACTTAAGTCATTAAAAAAAATCTTTACAATAATTCTAATGTATATTCAACACAGACATTTAAAATTATTAATTATAATATTGTTATAATTTGAAATAAATTTGCTGTGTTGCAATCTTTCTAAAAAGATTACTAGGGCAAGCTCTCAGTGACGTCTTAACTTTCATTCATTATTTAACTTTCAGTCCAATTAATTAATTAAGTCAATAATTACTAGACTCAAATTGAAGATACATAAGAGAAAGACAAAATACTTTATTAACCGCCAAAGAATGAATAGAGTCTCTCTCTCTCTCGAATATGTTTTAACTGGCCAATTTTAGATTATGATCTAATAGTTAAGTCTTAGCATACCTAATCACTCGCTCCGATTCAAACTCTTCTCTGTAACAACTGATTCTTATCTTAATACTTTTACAAGAATTTGTTTCATTCCAAAAGATTAATTACTAAGCTTCAATCCAAATTACAAAATTCAGAATGTCGTTATCTTCTATCTCTCAACTCCCTTTCTTTCTATTTCATTCTATTTATATATCACTAACTCTAATTCAATTCACTGCACTTCTTATCTTCATCTGATTTACCTACTCACGTTTCATTTTGGTTGGGAAGAAATTGTAATTTTATAAGACCCTGACGTTAATGAAAAGAAAATCACGAATAGCCCGACGTCACAGGGCTTTACATTGAAAGAATAAAATCTTACTTATATAAATTTTATATCACCCAAAATTTCAGCTCAAAGAGTGAAAATATTTCAACAAACCTATCTATT
Source organism: Nephila pilipes (assembly GCA_019974015.1). Lineage (NCBI taxonomy): Eukaryota > Metazoa > Arthropoda > Arachnida > Araneae > Nephilidae > Nephila > Nephila pilipes. Next base: position 240,440 of record BMAW01038561.1, on the reverse strand, counting down.
GCTAAGATAATTATCAAAAAAGGTTTATAAATTAAATCTTGTCAAAAATATTTTATTAACTTTGTCAAAGTTTATTAATAATTAACTCTTGAAAGCTTTGCGACTTCTATGAAAAAGTTTCTTCGAAGCAAGCCTTTCTCTTTACTTTAACTTACTTCCTCTTAGAATTTCGCTTAGGGACGTAAATCTGAGCTGAGAATAAGAAACACAAATATTTAACGTGTCTTAAGAATAACTATCAGAAAATATGTGAAAGTTATCCATCGTTAATACACTTTCCGTGTCGAAGTGATTGTCCTGTTTGCATAAAATATTTGTATCGAAATTATTGTTTTATTTCAAAAAACTATGTTTCTTTTCTGTCACTAATTTCAAAATGTAAATATAACTTATAAAGTACGTTACAACCATGTAAATTTGACTACTTAATAGTTTTTTTCCCTGCCATATTGTGTTACAAAAATAAATACATTTTTATAAGCAATTTAATATTCCAATCAATTGAATATATAGGATTCAAAACCGTTTCAAGTATTGAATTTATTAATTAATGATTATTTTTAATTACCACGCAAAAAATGGCATTTTCACATAAAGTGGCTTTTTATTCAAACAGAAACGGGGAAAAAAACGCTTTACAGTAACGGGTGTCAAAAAAAGAAAAAGAGCTTGGCATTTTTTTAATACTCAAATTTTTATTTCATTTTAAAACTCGGCTCAATGCATGTGCAGATGCATATCGCCTTTATTTTAGTCATCCAATTTCCGCTTTCGTTCCTGTTTTAGGCGCACTCATAGCACTGTCTTAACAGTTCCTTTTCTATGTGCAAAAGCACTTTTATAAATATCACATCTTTTATTTTTTATTTTTTTATTTTCGCTTAAAATTGAGGGGAAAAAAGGAATTTCTAAAACGAGGTACAAAAGCTGAAGTTCATTTGTGTATAATATATACAAATAAACTTCAGCCTTTTACCACGTAAATGAAAAGCAGTAAAACTCGACTTTAATGTCGGAATACATTTGTTTTATAATTCGATTTTTAAAGGATTATCAGAGGCATCTATTAGAAATCCTGCAAGCAAAAAAAAAAAAAATGGGGCGCATCAGGAATGTCCCCTGTCGCAGCACCCAAATGGTGTTTGGGCAAAACTATCAAATAGTTAATAAGAATTGATTGATTGATTGCGTGTGTGTGTGTTTCGGTAAAAGTGATTAATCCGGTGATTATGTATAATTACCGGTGATTATTCATAATCACCACTAAACTTGGGAAATGTGATACATTATTGAATGTTTATCACATTTACCGGTAAGTTTATAAAATTCCCAACTCGTAACGGGGAATGTAATAAATTCAGATTATTTTGTAGAGTAACGATATCTTATTTCGAAGCCTAACAACAAGACTTTTCTTGGATACCTTTGACTTCTTTAGACAACTTTCTGCTACAAGTTTAAGTAAATCATCACTACTTCGGTAGTAATATTTTTGTACTTTTTTTGAAGTTCTTTTAACATTCTGTTTCTACCACCATTTCAAAGTACACATTAAATCTTACATTAGAGCTATCTTAACTTATGGGAAAGATAAGTTTTTCAACATTGTCTACTTGCATTACATCGTATCTTTTTAGTATTTGATAATCTTCCGGTTTTTTCCCCGCTACTTATGTTTTTAAAATCATTCACTTTAATTAACAAGTACTTATATCTTTCTTTCGTCGGTAAACCTCTGTTCTCTTTCTTAGTGTCCAAAATATTTAATAACTTGGAATTAAAACGCTCGTACGTATTGTCCATTATTCAATATTTTATTTAAAAAACGTTTATCCAGCACGAAATTAGAAACACTTCTTGGAAAATTTGTGGACTTATATATATATATATATATAACACGTTATTTATATTTAATTCTTAAAATTACATTTTCTTTCATGAGCCGCATTAATGGATTCTCTGTTACAAGTAATGAATTCCGGGAGCACGCATGTTTTGAGATCGAGCCACTGCCTTTCTAATGTGTATCAGCTTATAATCATTTCCCCCACCAACTGGCACAGCGCATTCTATGACCTTCTGCTAGGTCAAAGAAAGCTTAATTTAATGTTTCCATATTTAACGCATTGAAGGAAGTAGAAACAGCTTGAAAAAATTGAAAGGTGGTTAGTTTTCTTTAGCGGCTACTATGGCATCATCTGCAGAGCAACGCGGTTTTTGCGTTGCCTTGTTGCAACGTGATGTTCATATTTTTACTATCGGCAGGCCATAATTTGTTTATGGAGGGTTGCACCATTTCACTTAAAGTACGTACGTATTCGCTAACTTCTGCTACATTTGCCACGGGATTTCTATAGCATGATTAGACCACTGTAGCCTAGTGGTCCTGGTGACAGACATGCGCCCAGCGTTGTTTTCATCGAGTTCAGCCCCGTTGCCTCCAAAGGTCCTTCTGTAGCGGGGCTGATGCACGTTGATAGAGGTATCAAATCCTTCCATGGCGGGGTGTGGAAGTATGGATAGGGAGGTGTCAACTCAGATATCATCCTCGAAACTCGACTGAGATTTAAAATTACGAGGTCCGTCGCAAATAACTCTCGTGTTTCTACTCAGTTCGACGACAATGAACAATGACTTACTCATTCCTTTCAAAAATTTAGCAAATTGTCTTTTTATTTTTAATATATCCGTGCACCTGTAAAACGACCTTTTTTGTCAAAATTTTCTATTTTCTAATTTTAATGTCAGTTTAAAATTTAAACTTTTTCATTTCTAATAGTGTGAATTTCGCTTATACCTTATTTAGAACTTAAGTTACAGGGATTTGAATCTTACTCGGTAGCTAATTTTTAATTGCATTTGAAAATTTGTTTTCGATTTTTCTCAAAAGGAGTTTTCTCGACATATTTACATATGGCAACGTAGATTTCAGAAAAAGTTATGAACCAAATTAATTTAAATTTTGCAAGAATCTTCCTTATATAGTTTTTAAGAACCCCTACTACTTTCATGGTTGTAAAAGTGATACGGTTTTAGTAACAAAGGTGTAAATCATGTATTGTTCTAAATTTTTATTTTTCATTGTTATTTGACTCGAAACACAATAAAAATTGTAGTAATATTATTTTCATCATGAAATTAGTACCAGCCCCAAACAATGCTATGATGAATAAGATAAAATTTACAGAATAATGATATTTTTGTTTACTTTTGAGTTTTGAACGTTATTCTGATAATCAATTTATGTACTATTTTCACCCTATTTTCCACTCCAATTTTTTTTTTAATTAAAAGCAGATTATTAAATGTGTTTTTCATAGTTTTAGGTTACGTTTTAGCATTAAAAATATTTTGATAGGAAACATCGATGTATTTCAAAAAATTTCCTCCAAAGGAGTACGATACCTTAATTATTTCTGTTGTTTTTTAAAATATCTATAGTCGCTAAATTGCAATGTTTAAGTCTTTTCCTTTTCATACTCTCCCAATATCTCCTGAAAAATCACATTCCTCTTCTACGACCTTAAATTTCGTTTCTTCCCCATAATTGTATTTAAAGAATGAAAATAAATCGACATATAGAATCAAAATTATGATTTGTAGAAGAAGAAGGTGTGACGTATTCAGAACTACTTTTTCCGCTTCTGTTTCATTCATCCGATACAAATTTATAAATCGGACAATAATTTCAATACAGAGGGAGTATATTGTTACAAAAGTAAACAAGTTTGATTTGATTTGATGTGACGTCGCATTTATTAAACAAATGCTTTCATATTTTATTCAATTGTGTGACATTTACATTCGCTAAGACTCTTGTTTTCTGAATAATTGATAATCATGACTTAACAAAACTCATTCGTTGTTTTCAGATGTATGACAACCCAAAGATATTTCCATATTGTTTAGCATTAATTATCCACCAAAGTGTCATCGCTAATGCATAAATTAGACAATTGGTTTCTTTCCAAATCTTTATTGCGTAATTTTTTTTTCTTTGCAGCCTTCAAAATGCATGAAAAATACTCATTTCTGCTATTTTGTTGTTCTATCCATAAACTGTAACGCAAAAGAAAAGATTTAAAAAATTATCTTTTATTATACCTAGAAGCTTTGGTTTTGAACATAACTGCAAATACTCGCTTGGTATAGACGGGCTTCATTATGGAAATTGTTAATGTAGAATATCATATTACAATTAGTTTTATTTTTAATTTCAAATAAATATTTTTAAAGTCATGATTCTTATTGTTTTCGTTACTTATCTTTAATTATTGTATAACATGGTTATTCTATTGACTATAAGTTTGATACGGGATTTTGTTTGCATAAAGATCGTATACCTTTGACCCTAGATTTTAATCATGAATCATTAGATTTTCCTTTAACGAACTTGAATGTGTGGTCTCTATTGCTAATACATAAAAAAATAAATAAACTCATTCTTAAGCATTATTTTAAAGTTATCTAAAAAAGGGTTTTCAAATATCCTACTTCACTTTGTAATTTAATAAAGCCTATTACTATAAAGAATAATATTTGATATAATTATAATATTGTTCATATAATCCAGGGTATTAATCATGATTAAAAATGTTTATGAAACCAAAATTGTTGTTCCTAATAGGTAGTACAAGTGAATTATTCAATTGTAAAATCTATCGCGAAGTTATAAAAAAAAGGTACTTCTTTGTGAATATCTTATATATACAAAGTTCGTCCAATAAGTATTGGAACTGAAGACCTTATAGGAAATTCATTAAAGTTATATGTACAGATAAGAATATGAGACATTCCTGTACCAATACACCACTTCCAACGCTTTTAATCCTGTTTTCATACATACCCTTAGAAGTCGCCAACTGCAAGACTGTTCAGGAACTCCTTCAAAGCCGCTTGATCCACATCAATCGTTCTGAAACGGTGTCCTTTCAGGCTTTCTGTTCCATCATGGGAAGCAAAAAGAAATCGGTTGGAACCAGACCTGAAAAATAGGGTTCTTGCGGTGGGACGTTGTGGATTGTTCAGAACTTCCCTCCCAATTAGAGGCGCTTGATTAGAAGCAATGCCGTGATGTATTAGCATTCAGGCATCGGTGGTTTTCGTTTGGAAGCGGTCGTTTCTAATCCTGAAACGATCGAGTACTGCATAAAATTTATTGTTCAGTTTGTGATGTTGGGCTATTCACGATTTTCTCTTCACTAACCTCGAGGACTTTCATCAATGTGAATTGTATAAAATTACAATTTCTTTTTAAAAAAAATGAAACGGGATTAGGGTAATTGGATGACGACAGAAGTGAAGTGAAGTAATTTGGAATTTTAAGAAGTAATGGAAATAGAATTCATGGTAAATAAAGGGAGATAGAGGATAACAACTCGCTGTCGGAGAACTGTTATTCGGATTTAAGATCTTCTATTAGTCTTGTGGATTAAAGAGAGTTCCACTAAAAGTGTTGAGCTACTTTGTTTCAGTCGAAGAGAGTTCAGAAATTAACGAGGGAGCTAGTAAGATAGATTTCTTATTTAAATCGTAAATTGGATTGTGAGTTAGGTTGGTATTCTAGACAGAGCGACGTTAGATGTTCCACAGTGAAAATAAATAAATAATTCTAGGGTTTATTTTTACTTGGAATTGGAGTTTCGTAGTTTTTGACTTATATATATTAGATTTAAATATGGCACAAAAAGATGGGCAGAATGAAGGGTAGACATCACGAGGTTGTCTTGAAAACACAAACTCCCCGTGAAGAGATAAGGCCAAAGCTTCCACGTCTCCCCAGCCCTCTTGAGATTTTGTATCACTCAAAGACATGCGTTCTGACATGATTTCGTCCTGAAAAATCTGATGGATCATACTGGAAGTTCCCGGGCAGATTTGTTCAATTTAACGTAGAATTTGATGGTACAACACTGATTGATGGTTCGCGGCATGTTCACTCTCGAAGGAAGTCCTAAACACATTTTTATTTTGGACAACTGATACGGGTTTCCTGGGTCACGCCGCCTCCACCTTTACCCCTTCCAACTCTAGAGATCACCCTACATCCCTTCCCCCTAGTCGGAAAAAATAAGTCTAACACTTATTGGACAAATCTTGTACTTCTTTATTAAGCTTTTTAGCTAAATTTAAGAATTTTTCTTAGTAGAAAATATATAATCGATGCAACTTACCAGATATCTAGATACCACATATTTAGAATATCGCTCAAATAACTTCAAAGTTTCGTCCTGATTGGTGTGATTCAGTTGTAAACACTTGTATAAATATATTATTCAGGTTTATTTAAAATGATTCATCCGATTTCAAAATTCTATATTTTCAAAAATAAAAATCCAGAATAATAGGATATACATGTTAACTTCCCTACTTAAAGCCCGCCTCTAGAAGGCGTTCACTGGTAAAGGGAAGAGTGTTTGATGTCACACGATCCCCTCAGACGGGACCTGACCGAATCTCCGAGAGGAGCTGTTGTAAACGAGCGGTAGCAAGTAATGTAATAAATATTGTTGTTGTTATACAACCCGATGTGTTTTTTTCTTAGGACAACCGTGAACTGAAATCTGATGATTATTAACATACATAAATGTAAAGAAAAAATAAGAATTTTTTTTACAAGTATTCGATATGATTTCTTTTAGTTACATGTATATTATGGATTCGATATATGTAAATTCCTGTCCTGTTTTCCTGTTGTAAAAGTGTCAGTAGTAATAGATTCTACATCAGCAGAAATTCGTTGCGTTTAAGTTCAAATTAATTCGTGGTTAATGAGGGCGCATATACTTTATCTCTTAAAACCCCCAAAAGAAGAAATCACTTGGAACCAAATAAAGTAACTTAGGTGGTCACCTGTGCCTTCCATTCATTTGGTCCATTGCGACCAATCTAACTGCGAGGTAGAAGCTTCATAAACAGGTTTCGTGAAATAGCTTTACGAAAAACAGACAAGACACGAGGGCCATATATTTTTTACAATATAAAGCTTCCGCAGTTTTCCTTTGTGTTCATGTATTACTCATCATTTTGCAACATTTATTTTTGAAAATAAGGAATTTTGAAATCGAATGAATCATTTTGAATAATCCTGTGTAATATAAAAATAAATTTTCAAAACAATCACGTGTAATGCGTTGCAAAGAACAGAGTTCCTTTGATGGCGAAATCTGTTCTTCGCAACGCATTACATAATGCTGATTTTTTTTTTTATATATATATTTGCTTTAATCGACAAATCATGCTGGAAATAGAAAACGAAATTCGCTTTTAAAATCTTATTTCACAAGTTTTCAACATTTCGCATGAAAATAAACTCACATTTTACTCTGATTCAAGAATGATTTCAGATAATGATGATTGAGTGTTTTATCAACGTCTTAGTTAGAAGCAACACGAGAGCTATTGGCAACGGATCTCGCTATTTTGAGCCTCGATCAAGTAACAAAAATAGCATTTAATCTGACACCTCCCTCTCCAAACTTCCACACCACGCCAATTAGGTAATGGGGATGTTTGGATTTGGAACTTCTGCAAATTTAACGTGAATCAACCCAGCTACACAGCGGGTCTTTAGTGGCATCCGGACTCGAACCTATAACTCGATGGGAACGATATCGGCCTCGAGTTCGCGACCATGACCACTGGGCTACCGCGACTACATATTTTCAGATAAAAGGGCCTCTTAATTAATATAGCAACAATTCTGCTACTTGAAAATCAGAAAAATCATCCTTAAAGTGTGGTATCAAATTACGAATCTTTTCAACATTTTCAGTTTGGATGTTGTCATTGAATTCTTCAGAAATAGCTATTCAATCGAGTTTAATTTCGTAATAACACAGCCAGGTTACCGCATATCAACGGAGGGACGCTTATAAGAGGTGGTTCGGTGTAAAATTATTTATAAGCAGATTTAATTAATTTGTATGTTTTTATATATATTTCTCCCATGGCTTTTAATTTTTTATGTTTTTGAAATCAGAATCAGTAGAGTAATTTTATGCCTTAAGACAAGTATAATCTACGAGTTCCTACCCATATACAAGGGGTTGTCCAAAAGTCCCCGGGATAATGGAGCGCTGAACCGATCATCAGTAGTACACGTTTCTCACGCTAGGGACGGGTGTCGCGCAACTTCTAGTATATTCAATATTACAAGTCGTACAGGAAAGTCTTATTTACTAACATCCATTTTTTTCACCGCAGCTGTATCGCTTTCTCTTCATTTTTTTTTAAGATAGGGGATTTAAATAAACAACGCTCAGCTGTAAAATTTTCGATCCATGTCCATTAAAGACGCCGCAGAGTTCTGAAAACTGAATACAAAGGCTTTGAAATGTGTTCCAATGGTCTTATCGTTTCCAAAATGGCGACGTAACACAAATCTCATTCTGAACACTAATCAATGTCCTGAGCAAGCAAATTATGCAAGCAAGCATCGGCGGGAAATTGTCTTGGAGATCAGTTCAAGGAATTTTAACGGAAGATTTGAGAGGAGAAGAGTCATTACCAAAACTGGGTTGTTGTTTCTAACTGACGAGCAAACCGAGCTATCTTAGCGCGCCAAATTTTGGCCAAAAACGGCATGACTTCCTTTCTTATGATCTTACGGGGTAGCGTAGCTTAGAGGTGATTATCACGGCACTGTTTTCATCATGGATACGAGCCCTGATACCATTTAAGACCCACCGTGTAAGAAGGTTGATGCATGTTGATTCTGTCGAGGTCCCAAATCCTCCCATTTTCGTCATGCGGAAGCTGGGTGAGGTAGGTGATTGCTTAAAAGTCATCCTCGTCACTTGACGGAAGCTCAAAATTACGAGGTCCGTCGCCAATAATCCTCGTGTTGCTTCTCAGCTCGATGTTGATAAACAATCCTACACCCCATGACCTTACTCCCCCTGACCTAGCTCCGTAAGATTTCTTCTTGTTTTTGCACCTAAAAATGGGCGTGAAATGACACCAACGCAGAAGTGGTCGAAGAAAAAAAAGAAGAAGGTGTTGTCAGCCACCTCTGCAGATGAGTAAGGAAAATGTTTCCAATAATGGAATCACCCATTGGACAAATGCTCAAGTATAATGGAGGTTATAAAGTTATGAGATTACTTTGTGAGGACAAAGCTTTTAAAAAATTCTGATTTTTGGGAGGAGGTACTCCTTAGTAAATTTTTCTACCCGTAGATATCCACTGCAACTTCAGAAAATGTAATATATTTTAATAGATTTTATGTAAATGCAAAAGACATCTATGAGATATATGCATTGAATAGGTTAAAGCTGATCATTTTTCTATCCTATGCAATCGAGGCTTTTGAGTCTTGGAGCTTAGATGTATCTTCAGACGTCACTAAGCTTTCTTCTTATTGCCGAGCCTGAATGCGAGTTTAGGTGTAATGTTCTTTCTCTTTTATGTAAACCAATTCTCCTTGATAAGCCCCCGATGAAGGATTACCCTCCTTTGGGTTCAGATTTTTCTTCTAAGTTAATCCTACATCACCATCAGTAATCCGACTGTAACTCTAGTACATAGGTTTCCAAGTTCTTTTGACCTTCTTCCCTCTTCTCGGGAAAAAAAAGATACCCGCCACCCTCTTTTCAGGAATACAAAAAATTACCGACTCCCGTTCCTGAAGTCAATAATGCAGCTATGAGTTTTCAGATCTTTAATAAGTATTTTTAAAAATACTCCCGAAAGTCATAAAAAGAAAACAAACACACAGAAACATTCCTTTTTCTAACTCTTTCGAATGCATTTTATTTCATGCAATTAAAAGCAATAATCTAGCTTTAAAAAGAAAAGTAGGAAACTACATTGTATTACTATCGCGCCCATAAATTAGTCAGTGAGAACCTTAATATTGTCACGCCTTGTTCTAACTTTTAAATACAAGCATCGTTGATCGAGCTGGGACTCACGTACTGTGCAAGTCTGAGTGGAGTCTATTTCATGAACTAGTCAAAAAAGTATTGGGAACAAAGCTATAATGTACCAATACCTACATTCAATACGGATTGATCATACTTAAGAGGAGAATGCACTTTCAAAACACACTTCTGTTCAAAACATCGATTTTTTTTTTATCTCATATTGAAATTCAATATTTTATTTTTAAAAATTTGTTTCTTTCTTGCAAAGAAACTGAGTTATAGTTGTTTTAATATTATATAATTGAGAATTTCTTTGGCTGGAAAGGCTCAAAAAATGATTTTTTTTAAACCTTTTTCAGTACTTGTCTCTTATAGCGGCGCCCGTCTAATTACGATTACGCCAAGTCGTCACCAAACTAGCGAAGCCTATCTTTTGATACAACCTACTTGGCGATGTTTCTTAGTCGCTTGGCGATTCATCATCGGGCGCCGCTATAACAGACAAGTATCCATTTTTCATTACTTCAAAAAACAATATTTCCAGATTTTACTCATCAATGAACTTGAAATTTTATAGGTGCCTTTTTCCAATTTTTATACATAGAATGGACTATTCTTGAGATTTTATATTGAGTTATTGAGATATTTTTTTAAAATTGCAATAAAGTGAAAATTACAAATGACTTTTAAAGAAAATATCAATGTTCAGAACTCGAACTATCATAGTTTCCTACGTAAGTGTTATATTATCAAGATAATAGTCTATTCTCCGGATAAGGTTATATTTTCTCTAGTATATTCAATTTTTTTTAGTTTAGTTTTTATTAACGTCGCACTAGAAGCAACACAAGGGCTATTGGCGATGTACCTCGTAATTTTGAGCCACGGTCAAGTGACAAGGACTATACCTCAGCTGACACCCTCCCTCTCCTAACATCCACACCACGCCAACGGGAGGACTTTGGCCCCGACAGATTTAACGTGCATCAGTCTCGACTACACGGCGGGTCTTTGGCGGCCAAGGATCGAACCCGCGCCTGAACGAAAACCACCAGCCACAAATCCGAAACCATGACCACTAGACTACCGTGACCACTTATATTCAATTTACAAAATATCAATATATTTATTTTCTTTTGAGTTTCCATGTTTTGTGAAGAGCGTTAATTTTTGATTTTATTTGTATAAAATAACCTTTTGACAGTAAAAATGTAAACTGACAAAACTTTTCTCGGGTGTTTTCTAATTTTAAAGCTCCATAAGGTCATAAAATATGCATTTGTAGGCGAAATTTTCTTCGAAGGTGTACTATTACCTTAAGGTAACCTACACACTAAAATGCTTCAAATTTAGCATTTTTTTATTACAACGTTTTTCTGTATTTCACTTGGTGTATGTATCAATGTGTCATCAAATTTTTGATCGTTAATTTAACCAACTTCCCATCAAGCTAGAGCTCTGAAACTTTGGTAATCTTTCTTACTCGTTTAATAATGCAATATTTCGACATTTGCGACAATTTTTAACTAATATTGCAATAATTTTCTTTGATAAACTTTGCCACCATATAAAAACGTTGGTTTATATCTCGAATTATTTTGTTGATATTATCCCTGATTACATAGATATATTATTTATAAAGTGTTGAATAAACAAAACTTTCAAAAAATGAAATTTAAAATTGTAGATTCAGGTGCCACTCCATGAGGGAAAATAACTCTTATTTGCGTTTTTTCCCCTCAAAATGTGGTTTTTCAGGATTGTAGTATACTTTCCTTAAAATATACCTCATCCATATAGTGCTGATAATTTCCACATTACAAAAAAGGTTATTACCTAATTTTTTTTGTAAATGATATTTGTGTCACAATTATGGGAAATTTGAATTACAAAATTAAACTTTTGAGATTAATTTTATTAAATTTAATTTTTAAATGCATAATTATGTTAAGTGTATATAGAATGTTATGTTAATTAGTAGTCTGCGGATATCCAAGCTAGTAAATACTGTAAATTTTACCCAACATGTATCTAAAGTAAGTACATGATTTACAAATGTAAACGCTGATATTGATTATATTAATTGCTCACACAATAATTAGTTAAGTTTGCAAATGTGATTTTCTTTGCACAAACAGATCGACAGATTATGACATCTCAAGGTTTAATTATGAGAAGAGATCGTAAAGTCTTAATTATTACTAAGAAGTACCCGAGACATCTGGATAAAACTTATTCTGCGTCGTAATTGAAGTGTATAATGGGGATTTGTTTGGTTTCAGGAAACCGTAGGTTGGAGTAACCCTCAGTCTGGAGAAGACAGGGTTCAATCTGCTGAGTTTTACAATGACGGTCTTCGAAAGGTCAAGAAACCTGGAAGAAAAGAATAACTCTGGATGGTGACTATGTAGAGAAGTCTTGAGAATAATGAATAAAAATCCAGTTTCAATCTCAATTATTTCTTGGGATAATAATTAAAACTTTACGATACTGTGGGTTATTTTGAACTGCGGCTCCCTGAAAATCGGACAGTAAACAATAATAGCTGTAATTTACGACATTATGTACGTAGTGGTCAATTAACATTCAGAATAAATTTTACCTCGATTATCTCTTAGTAATAATTAAATCTTAAAGATAACCCATCTCATATGATATCCATTGCTATTAATTTTAAAAAGTTACTGTATATTATTTTAACTTAGAATAAAAGCAAGAAAGTCTTTTTCCCTTGCCGAAAGCTTCTATATTACCTTAAAACTATCTGCTAAAAAATGTTCAGTGAGGTTTTAGGTGACCGCGATAGCTAAATAGTCATAGTATAGACTCATGGCCGCCGTAGTTTGCGTCGAGTCACGAGTTCGAATCCTGATGCCACTAAGCACGCTGCGTGTAGAGGGGCTGATTCAAGTTAAATCTTGTCGAGGTCCTAAGTCTTCCCGCGGATGTTTGCAGAGGGAAGTGCCAACTCATATGTCGTTCTCGTCACTTGACCGAAGTTCAAAATTACGAGGTCCGTTGCCAGTAGCCCTCGTGTGGCTTCTCAGTGTGACATTAATAAACAAACAATCAATCAATCGATGAGTTTTAGTATTAATTGAAATTTTCAACTCGTTCTATAGTATAGCCTGGGGGATGTAGCTGGGACTAGTTACATCCCCCAGCCTAAATTAGTCTAGGATTAAAAATATCCCTTTAGCACTTATCAGTACCGGCACCACTGGAAACTTCTGCTCCAATACAAAGTAGGGCAAATCAAATACAAAAAAAATTCGCTTTTTCTCTTTATCTCTCTTAGTAAGAGGATATAAAAATAAAATATTGTATTCAAAAACATTTGATAGTGCTAAAGAATCTATCACCTTTTCATCCAAAAAAGAAAGAACGTGATAGCGAAGATTCCGCGGACTTAAAACATAAGAGGTTCGCTTTCAAATTACAAAACCAGACTTTTCTTAAATGTGAATAGTCTTTAAAAGCATTACAGTGAAAGGCTTTGGAGGTACTTCTTAAGAACTTTTCTAGTAGTTATTTATTCGATTAGAGTCAAAACAAACCGGCACTTTCTTCTTCTCGTCTTTCCTTTGTTTCTTCGTTCTTTCTTGGCCGAACAGCAAACAGTTGAAACATTTTATTCCCTGGTTGAGTGATACAAAGCGTGGGATTACGTCGTCTGTCTGTTTTAAAAGAGAATGTTAAATGTGAAGTTTCTAACTACTATTTTGCAGTGAATGTTTACTCTCGGTTGTGATACAGACAATCGTTTCGGTAATTAGAATGCGTTTTAGCGTAGAATGTGTGCTTTGGGGCAGATGTTTCCGTGTAAAAAAAGCATTTACGTTCCAGAATGCGCCCATAATTATAATGTTGCTTCTAGAATGTAGACTTTCAGAGACCGCGAAATATAAATTCACGTTTTTCTCTTATCATCAATATAAATATTGCTGTCAAATTTCAAGTTAACAATAAATTAAATTTAAAATGAACAATTGAAAAATTCGTTAGGATATTCGGCCCTTGTTGAGAAAACATTTATAAAGTAATTGTCTTTCATAGAATGTAATTTTTAACTCAATAAAACTCAATAATAAATTACCGTTGAGAGACAACTGACGTGCTTTTCAAAGCTGGGAAAGTAATTATTTGTTAATTTGCCTTAAAGAGTAAATTATTCTAACTAAAATTAATCTACTAAAGAGGATGTTAAAATTATCCAGAGGATTTATGGGTCATAATTTCTTTGCTTAGTTAAAACTTAGGGGGAAGCTTATTATTTTTATGCAGGAAGATCTTATTAAGCTATTTTTTGCTTGTAATAAGGTCGCACTAATTTATTTCGAATTAAATATGGCGGCTTTTTAGAGACTTTAATTCAAGATAATTGTAATAATATTATTTATTCTGTAAAATTCTTATCAATATGTATAATACAACTTGTAAAATATTCAAATTCTTATTAACTTAAAATCGTATGTATTGAACAAATCATAAAACTTACTGTATGTTTCAATAATTTTCATGAATTAATTTTCCCCCCATTTTTGAATATCTTCAGCACACAAACAGCTTAGATTTATGCAACATTTTAAATGTGTAAGGTATTTACACTTGGTGAATTTAAAATTCTTTTCAGCATTGGAATATTGTTAAGAATTTGCTAAGACGTTTCGCTAGAAGATTTTTAATTTTGCTGAAAAGAATTATTTTTCACTTTATTATTTTGATTTTTCAAGCATGTTTATGACTTGAAATAAAGCATTCGTGAGTATTAAATTTGAATAATCTTTTCCCCAAGTTTCATTTGTTTCTGTTATGTAGGAATTTCTGAATTTTCTTTCGCTTCTTTTGTATTCCTGTATGTAATATTTATCATCAACTGGAGTATTACACTCTGAAAATTTTGTGATTTTTTTTCTCTTAGGTTTCTTAATTTTGGTTTTCGTTGTTTTTTTTGTTCCTTTTTTAGCTTTTGGTTTTTAAAAAAAAATTTGAGGGTGGCTTTTTGTGTGTTTTCCTTTTCATTTAACTTTTTCGATTTTAGTTTACAAAATTGTTTTCAATTTATGGTTTTGGTGTTACAACCATTTTAATAATATATTTTGTCGATGCAGATAGTTAGGCCTATAGTTCTAGAATAACACAGATTTAAAGTCTAAAGCCTGTTCCAACACTCAATATATTATAAAATTATTATTCTCCATTTTTCGCTTTACAAAAAAAAATCTCTCTCTCTCATTTTTTTCCCCTTGATTTTTTAAAAATCTTTTCAAATCTCACATTTTTTTTATTTAAAGAAGACTTCTCTTTGATACTTTTAAAACATTCTCATGAAAAAAAAACCATTTGACAACTGCGCTGAAACTTTTAGTTTTTGTAAATTTATATAGAATGATCACAATCATAAGAAAGAATATTTGTGTTTAAATGTAACTGATGCATAATTGATCAAAAAAGAAAAATAACATATTTATTTTTTAAAAAAAAAACGTTCAAACATACATTTATATGATAATTATATGATTTACATTCATAAAGTAAAAAATTATACAATCTATAAGAAACAAAGTCAAAATGAAAATTAACGCAAAATGTATCAAAAGGCTTTAAAATTTATCATAAAGTTCAAATTAATCGATAAAAGTTCTTCAAGCACTGAATAATTAGATTCGTTATTAAGTAATAATTAATTTTTTTTAAAAAAAACTGTTCTATTTTTCATCATGGGTAAAAAATGGGCATTTTTATTTTTAAAACGATAGTTTAAGGTAACACGTTCCTCGTAAGTATACTTTTGCAGTAAAGAAGAAATAGAATCTCATTACTATTTATAAATATTTTTTTCCATACAAATTTATTTTCACTACTGTTTTATATCGAGTTACTTTCAGACGAAATAACTGCAATTCTACTTTGCGTTTATACTGATTGTTATTGTTTTTTAACGTCTCATTGAGAAGCAAATCGAAGGCTATTGGCGACGAACCTCGAAATTTGAATCTCCGTCAAGTAACGAGAGCAACACCTGAGTTGTCAACCCCCCTCTCCTAACTTCCACACTACACCAACGGGAGGACTTTGGGCTCTGACAGATTTAAAGTGCATCATCTCCGACTACATGACGGGTCTTTAGTGGCCAAGGCTCGAACCCGCGACTGAATGAAAACAGCCGGCCACGAGTCCGAAACCATGACCACTAGGATACGCTGCCACTCGCCAAACAAGGTGTGACTGTGATCTAGACGCTTGGAAAATGATAAAGTAAAAATTTGCTGACAAAAGAAAAGGATCACTAGGATATACCAAAGTCATATCACCCATATTGACCAGGGCTGTCATCACACTCTGCAAACTTCACCACTACGCCAATGGGAAGAACTGGAACGCAGACCAGAAGTAATATGCGGTGGCTCTTTATTGGCATCAGACCTTGGCAACACGAATCGGTAAAAACAACTCTAGCCGTTGGTTCACTACCATCACCACGTGACCAAAAATCATTTGAATATGTTCTGATTTCTGTGGGTTGTTACGAATGAGAATTCAACAACTAATGAAGTTCAAATCGAAATTTTTCTCTCGTCGGCATTTGGGGTTTCAAATGTTTGGGGACAGGGCACATTTCTTATTCAACTCTCCCCCTATGTTCTGAATGAGTGAAGGCGGGACTTAATGGCACAAGAGCCAGATGTGACTCCTCTGAGCCAAACAAGATATAACTATGATCTAGGTGTAGAAATTATAGAAACATATTGAAAAATGAATGACAAGGAGGATCGAAAATAGAGAAGAATTACTAGGGTATTCCATGACACGTCACCCGTGTTTTCCACAAACAACATACCCCTCAAGGAAAAAACGAGATCATTAGGGAATTTCGAGATTTATATTCTAGTATCTAAAAGGTAACCCCTATACCTTTTATTGGTGTAACATGGAAGTAAAAAGATTGACTCTCAGAGGCCTTACTCGATTTCTGTTAAGAATTCACAAAGTAAGTTTTCAAGGAAATATAGCATTATTTATACAGTCGAAATTTCAGACAGTGGTTCCTAAAAATGTTCATACACTTACAAATTTCAATAAAATACTGCTCTATAAACTGATAAAAAATTAATAATTTTCCCGGCCCCCCCCCGTGTGTTTGTTTTTATTATTATTTTATTTTATTTTATTTTTATTCTACTGTTCCAAATAAATTGATGGGATTAAGTTGTTTTTCTTCCCTATGCGTCCATCGAAACCCAAATTGTTGATTTTGATTTCATCTGAAAATAAGACACTATTCCAATACTTTTAGGATTTATAATTGATTTCGCAAAGGAAAGTCTGAACTTATTCGGAACAGTAAACCAAAGTGGTGAAGGTGCCTTTGTGTGTGTATGCACATCAGCATCAGGATTGGGTGATTTGGTGTTGATTTGTGGTATAACGAAACATTCTCTTTATTTAAATATTTTGAAGGTCAGTTTAGAATTATCTCAAAGTTTGGGTGTTGAAAGTAACTTCGTTTTTATCGAGATAGTGACCGAAGCACGTGACTCTCGACGTAATCTCTAATTGTCCACAGAATCTAAAAACACTAACTCACTTACCCGATATAAACCCAATAGAACCCGTTTAAAGTATGCGTGTTTCGTGATGGGTTCTCCTTCTCAGACTTGTGAGAAATGATTATTTCATCGTTTTGTTATAAGATGGCTCAAATTAGAGCACAACCTCTTAAATCATGATTGTTTAGTAAGCTTTGTGAGGAAAATAAGCTATCAAATTAATTATTATTACACACCGAAACACTATAGTTGTCAAGAAGTGCATGTTTACAAAAACTCGTTGAATTGTTTAAACAGTGACAGAATTTCTCACTGAAATTTATTCAGCCCTAAGTGACGAATTGCAAAAAAATAAAAACAATATTTCTTATTGGCCGATGTAATTGCAAAGTTCAATGATATCCAAACACATCACCAAGGTAAAGATTTCACATCAATTCAAGCACGAACAATTATTTTAAGCTTTCAAGATATATTGTTTAAGTCTTCATTGTTACAAGAAGATTTTAAATACTTTTGATATTTATAACAATTGGATATAACTGACATGTAATTGAGAATACATGCAAAACATCTCCAAAAATTAAGCGATGATTTTAAATTACGCTTTGGAGGTATTAAAAATATAGCTATCCCAGAATGGACTACCGCGCCACTTTCTGCTCAAGTTGAAAATAACGACAGTCGTTTGCATGATGAAGTCATTGAATTATTAGTTGACCTTGAAGCAAAGATGCTTTTTTAATAATTTAACAGTGAGTAAATTTTGTACGAATATAAATATTACGCAAAAATATCCAAAACTTGTAATACGGCATTTCCTTTTTTAATTGCATTCCCAAATTCATGTATGGTTGAATCTGGCTTCAGTTATGTCAATATTATTTTAATAAAGAGAAGTAAATGGAATATGGAGCT
The DNA here is from genome assembly GCA_019974015.1 of Nephila pilipes. Taxonomy (NCBI): domain Eukaryota; kingdom Metazoa; phylum Arthropoda; class Arachnida; order Araneae; family Nephilidae; genus Nephila; species Nephila pilipes. The sequence continues at coordinate 222,105 of BMAW01038561.1, read as the reverse complement.
CCGAGACGAAGCAAGACTGAAATTAACAAATTTGGAACCAAATATTGCTAATCTAGCCAAGAATCATCGTATCCAACCTTGTCATTGATTTATATTTAAATTTGATTTTGTCGAAATCAAAAGAGGAAAAAAAAAACTTAACTGTTTCTTGAGTAATTTAATTTATTTTTAGAAACAGATAAGTCTTTTTTTTCTTTTGTTACCATTTTTATAGAGGGAGTCAATTAGAGAATTTTAAAATTTGAGGGGGGGGGGTGATGATCAAAAAAGTTTGGCCGGACTTGGGATAGACAAACATTCAAATTTATTTTCAAAATAACAATTTCACATTTTAATGAAATGATTCATTATAGGTGAAATATACATTTTGAAGTCAAACTGTACGTTTTGGTTAGACATATAAATTTTCCAACTAAATTTGACTTTTTTGATCTAATTAAATTCGCCAAAGCAGGCAAAACGACGAACTTGGCGACACTTACGACCTTGACGACCTGAGTATCAAAATTTAGTTCAGCATACAGCCTATTCTAATTCTTTTTTGAAATTAGCGTACGTAGATCATTAATCATAGAAAAAATATTTCTCTGGCACTCTTTTACGCAGGAATTAAAATGAAGGTCATACTCAAATACGCTCTGTCAATGAATGCTGAAAAATAATAATTATGTGTATAATGATGAAAGCAATCATTTTCACAAATGCTTACATTCAAAAATCCTTAACTAACATATTCTTCTTTTACAATCGGTATTTTTAGTCGTGGCTTATTATTACCTGACTTATTCATCGCATGTTGGCCGTGAATTTGTCTTCTTCGATTTGGCAATCATTCAGCTCTGGAGTAAGAATCGTTTGGCGGTGGCAGACACGTATTTGTGAAAAAATAAAAGCAACGGATCTAAATATATGAAACAATGGAGAAAAGGAGTTGGAAAATGGAACCATTAAATATTCCAATGATTAGTTATTTCTTAACTAAGGAAGACACGAACAATTGCTTAAATATCTTTTTAAATTAATTTTGTTTAGGTTTCTTACAACAAATTACAAAAAAAAGGAAAACAGAAAATTACATTTTCTTGAAGATCTTATATATAAGGGGAAAAAAATAATTTTTGCAATGATTTTGGAATTTCTGTATTTGAATTTGTTATTTATTTTGACTTAATATTTCAACGTAACTTAAAATTTTCAAAAATGCACCTTTTCCAAGATGATATTCTTAGATCAAGTACTCACATTTTAAATTAATGCATGACATTTTTAGTAAATTAAATTACATTTTTACTATAGAAATAAAATAAACGAATGTGTTGACCATATTATTTAAGGCTCCGGTCGTTTTGATTTCATGAATTCAATATTATTCCTATGGTATTTCAGCTACTGGCCTCAAATCTGTACTGTTTTATCTATTTGAATGCAAAAAAAGTGAATCCGAAAGAGCAAACAGTAACTGTAGTAACTGCAGAAATACATTTTCTTCCCAAGTTTTGAAAATATTTTGGAATATTTTTAAAGACCGAAAATCCACAAACGAATCATTACAATAGAGGTAGAAATATTTTCGAAAGCCGGGAGGGCAATGTAATTCAGCAGAAACCTTCATTATTTTTTGCTCTTTCGGGTGCAAAGAATAGAATTTCGAAGACGGTTATAGAAATTCCATAGGATTAACGTTACGGTCTCGAAATCAAAATGGCCAATAGACAGTGAAGAAAAACAAAATGTATTTAAATATGTCTCAAAAATGTAAATAAGTTAAATGATTGACGAACTCTTTAAAAGCAGATAAATATTTATTTAATAATTACAATAAAAATAATATGACATAAAAAAAAACCAACGTTTTTATATGGTTGCAAAGTTTATGAAAGAATATTATTATTGAAATATTAGTCAAAACAGGTCGCAAATATCTAAATATTGCATTGTTAGGCAAGTAAGAACGGTTCCCAAAATTTCAGAGCTCTAGCTTGATGGGAAGTTGGTTAAATTAACGATAGAAAATTTGATGACACACTGATACACACACAGACAGACACACACCAAGTGAAATACAAAAAAACGTTAAAACTAACTGAAATTAATTAATTCATCCGGTAAATTAAATGGTTGGAATGCAGTTTAACCCGACCACCCTTGGCGACAAGAATTATTTCGCGGTATTTTGCCAAATGTGGCTACCCTGACGTTGAGTCAAAAAATTACGTTACGTTGAGTTACGGACTTGACGTTGAGTCAAAAAATTGCCAAGTTTGGTGCCAATTTTTGAAATCGTGCCAAGTGGTTGGACTAAACTGTATTATTAAAGAAAATATTATTTAAAACTTGTCGAAGATGTCTAAATATTGCATTGTCAAGCGAGTAAGAACGATTCCCAAAGTTTCAGAGCTCTAGCTTGATGGGAAGTTGGTTAAATTAACGATGGAAAATTTGATGACACACACCGAGTGAAATACATAAAAACATTTTAAAATAACTGTTCGGGGACAGTACCAGAATTTCCATGGGATTAACATTACGTTCACGAAATCAAAATGGCTAATAGAAGGGAGAGCATCAGCATTGAAACTATTTTTAACTGTATTTATAGTCCGTTAATTCTGTTTTTTAAAAGAAAAAAAATATTTTGGAGCATTATATAAAGAGTTTGAATACTGAAGAATAGAAATAAACAGATCTGTATTTACTTTATTGGAAAAATTTAACTGTGTCATTTCGGTAACTAAATATGTTCGGACATCAAAGATCCACCGTGCAATTATATGCAAATTATAAATATTATCTCCTCATATGATGTTTCATTCTGGAACAAATATTAATTATTTCGCGAATGTTGGCTGAATTATATTAAAAACAGAATTGCTCAATCAGCAGTCAAGAGGAGAACAGGTGCCAGTTCTCTTAAGTAGCACCTTTGTATAATAATTCCATTAATATATTTGACATGGGCTGAATTTTCGTATTTTTCTTTCTTGAAAGCATAACGTGGCGTGAATTGGTAAGTGTAGCGTCTATATACAAACAGAGTGTTTTTAAATCGCCAATGAGGAGTAGTGAAATGAATGTAATTAATGCGAGACTGAAAACATATTTAAAAATTTGAAAGAATCTCTACCTTTTGAATAAAAATTAGACTGCAGTTGTTCAGAAGGAGTTAATTTATGTGAGATCTTATATATATATATATATATATATATATATATATATATATATTTCCAGTAAACGGGTATGGAACAATTTCTTTTACAGCTTTCCATGTCATATGGTAATGTTTGTATATTTCTTAAAATTTGAAACAATCTTTACCTTTCTAGTAAAAATTAGGCTACAGTTGTTCTGAAAGAATAAATTTAACTAGGATCTTATTTCCTGTAAACGTATGTCAAGCAATTTCCTTTAATAGAATAATATTTGTATTTTTTCGATTTGTTTTGACGATTTTTTTTTTTTTTTTTTTTTT
>BMAW01038561.1:162842-199054 GCA_019974015.1 Nephila pilipes | reverse complement strand
CGATTAATTTTAAATTTTCTACTCTATCATTTAATAACTTCCATCTATTTTCTATCTATTTTCCATATTCATTTAATATTCGATTCTATTTTGCCACGCCGATATGCCATAAATAATGCAAGACCTGATTGACTGGAGCTGAGAGGAGACGAATTTCAGTCCACTCATCCATCATCCACTCCATCTTTCCATTCATCACTCGCATGCACCCTTAAAAAACCAAGTTTTACAAATGTGCCATCAAGGTCGTTGAGTGATTCATTTTTCTGGTTTTCAGAGTTCCTTAACTCATGCAACTCTTTCTTTCTTTTTCCTGTAGAAATTCCATGGTCGTGTTTCAGAAACAAAATGATCCGGAATTAGTGAAGCACGACAAAGTCATACATAGTTTTCAATTTGTTCGATTCAGTTGTTCTTCTATTTACCAAAATTATCTTTGAACAGCTACATCAGAGGTTATGAAATACGGAACACTTTTTACTCCGTTCATATTTTCACAATCCTTTGCACAAAGCTCACTATTCTTGAACTTAAGACTATCAATATCGGCCAAGAATAAGAAGAACAAATAATATAAAAAAAATAATTTTAATCAATCCCTATTTAGGTCAACAAAGAAAATTTTTATTTTAGTTACTTTTTATTAAATAATTACAATTCATATAAATATGTATATACATATGACAGAATCACAATATTAAGTGGGAAAAGAAATTTTTTTTTCCCCAGCGATCTACACACTTCGTCACTGACGGCATTTATTCCTAAATTTATATCCCGCTTAATATCTAAAATAAGAGAAATTTTTTTTTCTCCCATATCCAAGTAAAATTAATTATTTGAAAATCAAATAAAAAAAATTTTATGCTTCGATCCGAAGGCATGAAGATTCTACGCCGACGCTCTACCAATTTTGCCATTGCAAGACAAATGACATAGCAGAAGCATTGGCTTGTTTCTTAATTCATCCGGTAAATTAAATAGTTGGAATGCTGTTTAGCCCAACCACCCTTGGCGACAGGAATTATTTGGCGTATTTTGCCAAATGTGGCTACCCTGGTCAGCTTCGCGGACTTAACTTTCAGCCAAAAAAAATTGCCCATTTTGGCAATTTTTGAAATAGCACTAAGTGGTTGGGCTAAACTGCATTTTCTCTAATTAAATTCAATTAAATAAATTAATATTTGAGAAAAAAAACTGTATTAACAACGAGTGTCATCCACTACAAGTTTAACAAAATGTATTTGAACTTGAGTGGATGAATAAAAGTATCTTATTAACGATTGAAAATTTGAACAAGATATATATAGGGAGAGTGTGAGCTAATAGTAGGAATTTAATAAAACCATTTTATAAATACGTATACGTTACAAAATAACTACTCTAGGGTTGCTTGATAACGCAATTTTTGTTAATTATAACTCCATAATTAATTTTGACCTCGCTTAGAGCTTTTTCGATTAAATCTGATTCGATATAACGCAGTCATTTTGTTTTTCTTAATTTCAGTTTGTATTATCTTGCCGTTCCCCAAGTTTCTTATTAGTTTTATTACAAATCAATTTACAATAACCTCTCTTTAATACAGCATTCGACAGTTCTGCACATTCTATAATCTGGCATCTGTCAGATTCGTGATTTTGTTCAACTTTGACCGCCAGTTCACGACTCAGCACTGCTCGTATTTTCGCCCTGTAACTTGATGAGACGTAATTGTCTCTCATCATTTCAGTACGGCGTTTCTTGTTTTCCGTAGAGTTGCATATTAACATTTGCGCGATATTACAACGGTGTACACTCAGGAAAATGTTCTCGCAGCCCAGCAGGTATTCTTGAAGTACTAATGAAACTAAGAAATCTAAACATTTGACTAGAGCAGTCCCTTTAAATCTTGTTTTATTTATCATCATACTGTATTCATTTTCCTTTTGACTCGCGTTGTTCATCGATGCAAGAATATTCAATTAAATTACTATTTATCGTTTGGATTTAATTTTGTTAGTTGCCAGAATGACGAAATTCTTTATCGAATATTTATTTTATATACCCAAGTTCGGAATGTGCGTCAGCTCGTTAAATACGTATTTGAATAGCTTAAATTTTTATGTAATATGATTTATCTATGATATCCAAGTTAAAACTATATTGATTGAATCAATGAATTTCAATTGATATTTTAATTTAATTTGTAATGTCATTGATTAGCAAACTTAAATGAATTCAATTGATATTTGAATTTTTTTTTGTGGTTGCATGAATGAGGAGAAATATTTTGTTGGATGTTTATAGATCATCCGCACAGTTTTAGAATGCGCATAAAATACATTAAATATATATTTTGATCGCTTTAATTTTTTTTCCAGAGCGATTTATATATATACATATGTGTGTGTAAGTGTGTGGTATCCCCATTAAAACTATAATGACATTCGATAATCCGGCAAAATCACTAATACGACACGGATGTAGTTCCGAAGGTGTCGGATCAAAGATCGTATGATAAAACCCGTTAACCGTTTCAAAAAGACCATATTGAACGACTAATTTCAAGAACTAGAGTGAATTAATGTAGAATTCGAAAATATAACGATTTTGGAAACGGAAAACCCAAAGCACTTGTTACAGATTTCCATGTTAAAATGTTGTTTCCATAGTAATTCGTTCATCATATTGCAGCGAATGGTCTAGAATTTGAAAGGAGTGCAAAAGCAAGTCGAGGCATTCTGGATACTAGCTCCTGCTAAAGACAATTGCTTAACTGAAGAAAAACAAAGACAAATGACGTTGGGTAACTTCAGCTCAAAAAAAAAAAAAAAAAATCAAGAATTCTATAACCGCCAGGACCTTCATCACAAAAATGAGCTATAGAAAAATAAAATTTAAGTGTTCATGTTTATATGAATGTGAAATTTTTAAGTGTGCATGTTTAATGTATGTGAATTTAATACCGTATATTTCCATGAAAAGCCTAAAATTTTAAAAAAAATTCTAAATTACGGGGGTGGCGTATATGCGGAACCGCTGGTTCGCGCACAAAAAATAACACCCGTAAGAAACGAGATTTTAAACATGGGTTTTCTTCCAAATCTCACACTTTGCGTAACATAATTTATGTACTTTATATTTTAATTAACATTCGCCTTTCTTGAAGATGGGGAGCAGTGTTACGAACATCAGTTGATGCTTCCCTGCAACACTTCTCTTATAAAGGAAAAGACAGAGATTTCACCAATAGGCAAAAGAGAGTTCAAGCAATGACCCCTTCATCTTGGCGACGGGTTTAGTGACCATTAGGCGACTTGGTGAGAAACTTGGCGAAAAATTTAATTCTTTAAATAATTGGTTTAAATTAATTAATTATTATTAAACTATCGTGTTGCCATCCAAAACAATCGTGATTAGAAATTTTCAGCTCAGTTGAGCGCTTTAAAATGTGAGAAAAAAGCTTTTAAAGTTTTGACCCAAACATAGTTACAATGTAAGCTGAAGAAAACCCATTACAAAGCACTTATCCGTTAGCCGCGTGAAAGCGATAAATCGCCAAAAACTAAACATTTGTATCTCTTTAGTTCATATATCTTAAGTTTCCGATGAAAATAATTCTAAATGAAATTCTTTTTTTTTTAATGAAAATGATTTATTTTATTTTCGAATCTGGTCTAGTGTTTAAATTATTGTTTCATTCAGGAGTCGCCCAAACGAAAAATCTGATGTTGGCGAAATTTGCTCCTGGATAACGGGAAAACACCTAAACGTTCTGAGATAATAACAGAAAACCTTAGATTATTCACGCCTCCAAATAACAATGGAAGAGGAATATTATTTTTTCTCTGACTCACATATTTTGGGTGTTTTGATTGCAGCCCTTGTGTAAAATGAAAAAAAAAAGAAAATTATGATTACTTTAATTCTATCGCTGGACCACTGGGGCATATACGTCCCATGGGCAGTTTCAAATGTCTCAACGGGATAAATTTGCGTTGCATTAATTTGATTGCATGTCCCACTAGTATCCATTAATGATCCTGACAATTCAGTGTAAAATCTTCCCAATAAAAATCCTCCCACCAGAGTCCTTTCATTATAAACTTTTCCCGGGCAATCGGCCAAAGCGAGGCATTTTTTTCTCTCTCTATCGTTGCCATTTGCAAGCATTCAAACAGAATGAAATGTCACGCACGTGTAATCTCACAAATTATTGCAGAAATAAGTACATTTTATTGTAATTTTTATAGTAATAGTTAAAAAGGAGCATTAATGTCCCAGTGGTACGTTTTACTGAGCTGTTATTGTCCCACTGGTCGTGAAAATATATATTGAAGTTCCTTTCTCAAGGCCTGACGTTTTTGTTTTTTTAGACCAGTAATTATCATGTGTTGGCGTACAGGATTGCCAGCAGAGGAAATTCTGCGTTTGTTGAACGAAAAGGACTCAGATGATGAATTGGACGATTCAGACCGATATGTCGAATGAGTCAATACTCGCAGAAGATGTATACAATAGCTTAGCTTTTCACTGTATTTTAAATCATTATTTCAGTGCCGCATGGACATATGTGCCTCTTTAAGACATACCAATGGGACATATATAGTTCAGATGGATTAATGCAGTACCTAAATTTTGGGATAAAGTATGATAATGATGCAGTTACAGTTGATATTTGATGTTTACCAAAAAAAAAAAAAAAATCTTTGATTCAACAAGCTGAAATAATTATGAAAAGCATTTTTGCAAGAAAGACAATGCAGACATGCATGAGTTACAGTCCGATTATTCTGTCATACCCGGTCATACAGTCAATACATAGGCGGAGAGGAAGTGGTGAACCGCTAAATGGCGCTGTAATGGAAAACATAGAGCACGAGTTTTCTTACACATTTTCTTTTCTAATGTGGATTTCAGGAGGCATGGCGACAGCCATTGTGAGGTGAAAATTACTTGTTTAGATGTTTTCTATCACCTCTTACATTTTTTCCCGTGAGTTTTGAAACACCCTGTATTTAAAGCGGTATAAATGTTGACATTTAAGCGAATATATATTATGAATTATTTCCTTATTTTATGTAATTATAATATATATACATATTTGGACTGTAATGCATATCCTGGGGGGGGGAGAGAGAGAGAGAGAGCGGAGAATCAGAAACCCTACGTATTCCCATTCCCCTATTCACAAAGAGTTAACATGACCTCATTTAACGTTGCTTCAACTAGTGCTTTGCTTTCAAAAAACGCATCTTAAACGCTGAAAGAGATCTACATTTCGTCCACTTGTGAATGTTATACGCAGGACTCTTGCTGTAGCCTAATAAGTAAATTTACTAATTCGTAACAGTCTAGCAGTGGGTTAAAGCTTCGTAAATTAAAACAAATATCGAACAGAAAAGTTGATATAACGTCAAAACATCTCAGCTCCTAGACCTCGTATAATCACGAGAGCTCGCGGTAGCCTAGTGGTCTTGATTGCGAGTTCTCGAGTTTCTTCCCGTGGATTCAAGTCTTAATGCCGTTAAAGATCCGCACTTTAAATCTGTCGAAACTCCAAGTTCTCCTTTTGGTCTGAAGTTCGGAGAGGGATGGCTAGCTCAGGTGTCGTCCTTGTCACTTGATTGAGGTTCAAAATTACGAGGTCCGTTATCAATAGCCCTCGTGATGCGTGTGATTTTGAACCTCGGTCAAGTGACGAGGACGACATCGGAGCTGGCACCTCCCTCTTCAAACTTCCACACGACACCAACGGGAGGACTTTGCGCCCCGACAGATTTAACGTGCATCAGCCCAGGCTACAAGGCGGGTCGAAAGCGGCATCAAGGTTCGAACCTATGATTCGACAAAAATCGCCTGCCATGATCACTAGGCTACCGCAGCCATGGTTTTGATCTCGGATCTAGTACAATGAGAGAATGCGGGACAAGTGATACAGCTACCCGAGTAGAGGATAATTTAATTGTAGGGTCTGACATCTTTTTCAGAAAATCAAGTTGTTTTTTTCCCTCTTACAATTTCTGGATATTGTGCACAACTTTTTCCTGAACACTTTTCACAAGGACTTCATATCATTATCGATACTCCTCCAGCTGTCCTTTCAAATAGGCACATGATGATAGGTGCAATTTGGTGTTAACATCATTTTAGTCACTGTCAAATATAAAACCTACCAATAAAACCAATACCAATAAAAGTTTTAGCGACCTGAGAATTAGCACCAACAGAACCAATGTTTCCAAAAAACAGACGACATTTGAAAAATATCTTCCTGAGAAGTTCCAAGTCGCTTCTCTTCAGAGCCTTGGATGGTTAGATCGAATCCCTTTGCAATATCGGATAAATTTTTATATTCGTTTGATTCCCTTCTATTGGGAAGAAAACCTAGCCAAACGATCAACATCGGTTTACGGTGGCCACGTTAGGACATCTAAAAACGTAAGTTTATACCGATACGCACACACAGTAAACAAAACGAAAGTACTCCCAATTTCAGACGTAAGAGTTGCAAATGAGAAAGTGTCAGCAAAAATTAACTAATTAAAAAGGTTTAAAACGCCAGTAGATGAAGGTTCACCAGCAGCACCTCTTTGAAACACAAGTTGAAAGCCTCGGGAGGAAACACCAGCACTGCTCGTCGCACTCAGAAGCGACACGAGGGCTATTGGCAAAGGACCTCGTCATTTTGAACCTCAATCAAGTGACGAGGTCGACACCTGAGCCAGCATTTTTTCAACATTTCCGTTTATTGTTTTGGGCGTCAACATTCGCTCGTTCAGTGATATTTTGAAACCAAAAAAAAAAAAAAAAAAAAAAAAAATTCCATCACATTGGTTAAAGATACTGAGTCTCAAACGTAACACCAGAACCATATTTTGTTGCATGGATTGTGAAAACAAAGTATGTTTATATTAAAACCAAATTTATAAATGTAAAAAAAGGTGTTTTAGTAATTACCGGGACTAGCGAGAAGGAACAAAAAAAAAAAAAAAAAAAATTCCCCTTAGTATACATACATATTTCCCCCCTGAAGTTTACTACAGTAAGATCATTGACTCTTAAAACAATTTTGTGGAAAATACTTCAGAATTCATGGACAGCCATAAAAAAACACCATATGGCCATCATATAAAACATTTCATTAGAGCTATTTTCTATTGAACTGAAATTGTATTTTATCTAGATTTAATACGAAATAAGGAAACAATACAAATTTCTGTTATAAACTCACATTTTTGCATCAAAGAGTATACTATAGGTGCTTGAATTATTCCTTTAAATATATCTCGAACTAGGTTCGAAGCGAGCCTGGAACACAGAAATCTATTGGTCTGACTCGGATCAACCTGAAATATCATTATGGTTAGTACCCGAGCCAAAATTCAGATTGAGCAAGGTGAGGTCTTGGAGGCCCCATGGAATTTTTACATGAAAGTTTTCTAATTCCAAGGTAAAGATGTGATTCACACATTAAAACAATTAGATGAAAGATAAAAACTAGTTGATAAGAAAGGGCAAAAATAAAGTAGAGTCTCTAGGGTATAACACCCATGTTTACCAAAGACAATAAACCCCATGAGAAAGAAAAAGATCACTACAGTGACTCAAGGTCATAATGCCCGCACTTCTATTTGAGGGCAAAAGAAATTTATTTGATAATTTTCATTGAAGTGCGTCAATTTACATAACTTTCTTTCCTGTAAGAAACAAATATGCAGAATTAACATTAATACAGATATGAATAATTTGAAAAGTAATACAGGATGATTTGATATTCCAGGGCATCAGAAGACTTATAGTAAACCAATGATAAAAACAGCAAAAAGGAACTTTGCACTATATATATTTTTACAATAGAAGTAGCTGGAAGGTGGCAGTATGCAATCAATTCAGGAATAGGCATTCACATATGCATGGAAAGCTTTTCACGAGTTAAAATTTGCAAAATTGTAGTCGGCGGTGATTGCGCAAGAGATATTTAGTACAAATTATTGAGCGAACACATCCACTGATAATACAATTCATGTGAGCAAAGAGTACAAGTTCAAAGATACAGTATGTTTGTATGATGCAAAAACAAAGCGGTTGGCCAGATCCTAATGCAGATTTTTTTGATTATTAACTGTACTTGGAAGTAACACAAGAGCAGATGGACCTCATAATTTTTAATATACATCTACAGAGAATGTAAGTGATATTTACCTTGAGCCTAACGAAGTCTACCCATCATGAAAATAAGGAATTGTAGGTTTTTGCAACGAGTAAGTGAATATCTTGACAAGATGGAGTTCTCCTCTCCTATTTCCAGAAATATGTTTACCTTAATACTAGATTGCTGCATAATTGGATTGGAACATTCTTCCCAAGATGATGTTCCTCATCCATTGTATTTTGTGTTCACAGGACTTAATGCAGTTTAACTTTTTCTAAAGCAGTTATGTCAAAGACCTATTTGTTCCTACCTCCTTTGCCACCCCATTTATCAGAGTGAGTACTATACAGATGCATCACACATGCTGTCAATACCACTGATCACTTCATTTAGGAGAAGAGTATTACATGTAGTTTATCAAATAGATGTCTGCCATGTGACCAAAGGTACACATATCAAACACCTGAACGATATTGTAAAAAACTAGAATCCTTTTTGCTTTGTCATCTTTGTTTACCAGAATGAATTACGAATCTCCTCCAGTTTTTAAATGAATATTCAAATAAAACTCCCTCTTTTACATTAAAATGCCAAAATGGTATTAAAAAAAACTATTATTTTTATCATAGTCCCCAAAAGAAAATTATCACCATATTGTTTTTACTTATTTCTTATATATAAAAATTCATCATTGAATTTGCATATTAAATAAATTAAGCTATTATCTAATTCAACAAAAATTATATTCGATTGCCGTTTTATATAAAATAACAAACATTTAAATAAAATTGTCATGATACTTATTTAAGCAAGCATTTCCATCAAATTTAATGAATGTATTTAAAAACTATGTTCCAATATTTCTGTTTTATAAAACTATCCTGCAATTACATGTTGTATTAGTGATACTCCAGAAATTTAAAATAATCAAACTTAGCTTCAGATAACACTTCCACAACTAGACTTTAATTATACAGTGCATTCTTCATACATAATCCAGCACTCCTCCTTTCCGATCCTACTCGTAATCTGGCATTTTTACACTGGCTGACAATGCACAGAAAATTTTTTGTCTTCTACTTTAGTGGAAGAATGTAGGTTATCAATACAAAACAGTACATTTATTTGTAGTTATAATTACTTCATATGTTTAACATTTTTTTTTTTTTTTTTTTTTTGTGAATTACTGAATTAAAATTTATAAAATTATTACAATTTTACAACTATATATAACTTTTGCTGTTTAAATGCATTATTAGAGATTTTTCAGAAATCCATCATTTTCAGTAACCAAGAGAGTACTGTATATACCGATTCCATTTAATATACAGAGTGTCCAAAAAAGATCTGTACAACTTCAAAAACCTATTTTTGAAAAAAAAGAATACACGTATAGTGAAACTAGTTACAACAATAGCATAATAACTCAAAAGAGTTTTTTTCTGCTACCTTAGTAAATTTCCACATGAAATCCTTTTCTATCATGCGAGAGCAATATCAAAACAATATTCCAATTCAATCCACAAACACTTCAGCTTGCAACAATAACAGTAGCTACAGCTGTTCTTATCTCTTATTTTTTGTTTCAATTCCATACAACAGTTAACTTTTGATCAGTACACATCGTCTTTTACATGCTCCTAAAAGCAAAAACGAAATGCAGAAATGTCAGGAGATGGGGGCAGCCATGCATTGGGGCCAACCCTGCCAATCCAATGCTATGAGAATGAATTATTCAGCAAATTATAGAAATCATGAAACAATAATTTTTTTAGAAAACAATATTCAATTTAAAAGAAAGTTCATCGGCCTCAACACGATGCAGCATATCTTTGCATCTGAATGGATTTTATTTCTATAAATCACTCGACACATTGAGCTTCCCTCACGGGATACACCATTTTAAATAACTGAATTCTTTGAAAATAATTTGTGTTGTGTAGAACCATCTAAGATCAAAAACATTCTGTAGAAAAAACTTATTGAGGTATTTTATTTAATGTTGTAACTTGTTCAGCTATAGGCTTTTTTTAAAAAAAAAAATTTGAAGTTGTACAGATATTTTTGGGACATCCTGTTTATTTCCTTTTATAGTTTGAGGTACACTACAGTAAAATTGGTTTCAAATCCATTATTCAAATAACAAATAACTGTAATACATTATTTTGAAACTTTACATAATATCCAAATGAAACTCACAATTAAAATGAAGCAGACAAGACAAAAACGTGTAAATTTTTGGACTCATTGACACTTTATTTACACTTCATAAAATGCAATTGTTTGGAATGAAATAAATAATAATTTGTGCCACCACGTAAAAATGCTAAGGTGCAAAGACCCCTCATCTCTACTTCTTTCAATTAACATCAGAAGTAGGGAACACTCCTGTGCACACACAACCGGTTCAGTTTTGGGTTACTTCGCAATAAGTACTTTAATAAATAACACAACAGAAGCTCGTATGTCAAAGCTATATGTCAGAGGTAAACATCAAAACACAGGGTGGGGTATACATTCTTCAAAAACAGGCACACTAGTTTCCTGAATACATTTATATTGCTGCATATGTATGACAGTATTTACATCTTTAGTATTATAAATATGTTGAAACTGTTTAAAATCAGCTACAACTGAAATCATTATAAAATAAGCTACATTTTTGTAAATATTCTAAATGTCAATTAAATTTTGAGCCAACACTCGGCAAAACATAACAAATACAACAAATCAAAAACATGTTGAAGGTAAAAAAAAGTTTAACACACAATAAAAACTTCTTAAAAAACATTATATAAGTATTTCAAGTAGAAGAGCTAAAATAAATATTGCATTTAATTCTGAAATGACAATGATTAATTCTTCACAAATGAAAAAAAAAAATTAGCGAACCTGAGATGAAACCATTTCGTAATATAAAGATTAACAATCAAAAAATTAAATCTTCATGCACTATATCCATTCACAAAAATATTTTTACTACAAATAAAATTCACTTATCCTTATAACAAGTTAAATTAATTTCACATAATTCAAAATTACATTTGTATATAAGTACAGAGAATTTGAGTCAGAAAGAAACTTAATAAAAATGAATAAATAACTAAGCATTGATCACATTCTGGGCCATTCAAAGTATTCAAGTATTATCGAAAATAATTCTCAAAAACTTCTAGAACAGTAAGAAAATAAATAAAGTTTCACATATTTTCCAATTCTGTTGTCTTAGCCTTATAATATCGAAAAGAATAGTAGAAGCAAGCACTTAATTTCCGATGCTGTACATAAAGAATATAGAATAACATGTATCCAAACAATTTCTGCTAGAGCACAAATATGATTCACAGCACAGGACAGGGTTGAGACTTATCAAAACTATTTATAAAAATACATTCCACCCTATCATTTTTACGTGCATTTGATTAGTTCAAGAGTTCATTAATGACTTAAGTTACACTAGTCTCATAATTCTGAATGTTCATCATCTTGTCCAGGGACAGGAGAAGGTGATGGTGTAATAGTATCTTCTCCTAGTAAAGAGAGGGTAAAAATGTTTTTTACATATTTTCAATACAGACAAGAAAAACTTTTTGTAGGAAACTAAAAGAAATTATAATTCTATAAAAAAAATAATTCTATAAAAAAAATTTAAAAATAGATATGAAAATTGTTTTAACTGCAATAAACCTCTGAAATTTTTTTTTTAAAACAAATTGGCTATACTATGGAAGAATTACATTTGAATTGGAAAACATAAGGTTGGTAGGTTGAATGAAATTACTGATATTAAATCCTCATGCAATATATTGCGTCAAACACATGGTGAAAAGAAACTACAATGATAAATAACATTCTGGAACTATAAAATCCCAGTTTCAATATTTCAATATATTTTTTCCTATTAAAAAATTAACATTGCATTTTAATTTTCTTTACATCACTGTTTATAAATGGTTGGTTTCTATTAATGTCGCACTAGAAGAAACACGAGGGCTATTGGAGAGGGATCTCATAATTTTGAACCCCAGTCAAGTGACGAGGAAGACATCTGAAGGGAGATGCCTACTCCTCTTAACCATCTCTCCCTCCTAACTTCCACACCACACCAATGGGAGGACCTTAGGCCTTGAAAGATTTAACACGCATCAGTCCTGGGTACAAGGTGGGTCTTTAGTGTCATCAATGCTCACACCAATGACTTGATGAAACTGTCAGCTGCGACTCTGTGACCATGACCACTAGGCTACTGCAGCCATGTATCACTATCTACATTATACCACATATGGCAACCATTTTTATGCACTTTGAGGTAAAAAAAAAACTCGAGAAAGTGTAACTGCACTTGCACCCTTTGTTGTTAAATAAAAAGCAATGTTAGCATAATTCATAAATGCATTTTTCAGCTACTATCACGTACAAATAAATAAATCTAAATATCTCGGAGAGTAAGAGGGTGACTGTTTGGTTTTAAGGTGCAAGAGCCAAATTAGGCTATGCAGCACAAGACATTTGTTTCACAGAAACAAAAGTCGCAACATAGATTGATATGCATGATTTTATTAGGTTTTTCTGCTGGGAGAAGTTATACAAAGGTGATTGATTCACAAGTTTTTAATTTTAATTAATAATTTGGCATTTATTTTCTGGACCAAATAATCATGGTTTAAAAATTCCCTTAATTTAATTTGATTAATTGATCCGAAAGAAAAAACTTACATTTTCATTTAACGTTCTACTTAAATTTCTTTTAAGTTTCTAAATTAAACTAAATATGTCAAGTTAGAATAATTACAGCAGCACAATCCATTATTAAAGACATCCACCATAATTTACAAAAAATAATCTGATATTTTTGCATAACTGTTTCACATGACATATCTAAATTATGGATTGTTCATGATGGGTTCTTTAATTCTAAGCCATAGTAAAGTGATAAGGATAACACTTAATTTGAAGTATCACACTGAAAACTTTCCCATCATACAATGGAAGGATTTTTATACTCAGTCATATTGAATATATAGTTATCCTTATAATGGTGTTTAGAAGAATCACACAATTAGTAATGAAATTCATTAAGTTAATTAATTTAAATTAGCAATGAAATTCAAAAGTGTATGACTTTACCAGTTGGTATAGAAGTATCTTCTAAAGTTGAATCTACAACATCTGGACTATCTATAGAAGGAATTTCTTCTTGATTAACATTTGCTTTGTCTTCTGTAGCATTTTCAGCAACTATTGTTTCTAAATAATATAAACACAACATTATTAATTTCAGAAAATTCGTGAAATTAGGCATATTAATATATTACATAAAAAATCGTACATATATACATTTTAACTATGTTACATAGGTAATATACTGAAAAATTACAAACAATGACTTGTTTTTGTTAACATTCTCTCTCTGTGTGTGTATAAAAAAAAGAGAGAGAACTTTATTTATAACCTTACAATTATTAAAATGTACTAAACATAGATAGTGATTTAAAGTAAATACATATTTATACCTCAATATTTTAAGAAGAAAGGGACAACAAAGATAACATTTTATTCTTTATAAGTTAATTAGTTAACAAAAACTTTTGTATTATGAGCAAGGCAAAATTCTAAATATACTCAAGAACTAAACAAGACAACTAGATAATTAGGCTTTCTAAAAATGACAGACAAAAATAATATGCATAATAAGATTAACTACCACTGAGTTTTAACTTTATTTTGTACAATTATTACTTGATCAAAAGAGGGAGGGGAAGGCATATGTTTTGATTATTTTCTATTCATCTGCACAAATAATAGTTTGACCATACTGGAGGGTTTCATTCCCTGCTTACCAACTTTAGGGATACACTATTGCAATTCTAATTTAGATTGCAAAGTAATCCAGACTTGCTACAATTGCTGCAACAATTCCAACATGCTAGCATATTGTAATAAATGAGTTTAAATTTCAGATATTTAAAGCTATTTATTAATCACCATAACAGTGTAAAATTATTGATACTCTAGATTGACACTAAATCTGATACTTTTCTTTTTATCTATTTACATCTGTGGGGTTATACCAAATGCTTCTTTCTCTCCGAACTAAAACACATCAAGTGTCACACTCCAGACTGAAACAAACTTGTTAGCAAACAGCACTCCACTCCAACCATGTTGCATTTAATCTTGATGTTCAGCAGCCTGCCCTTTTTGGGTCGTGCTGTGTCTTGAGGTCAATGGAATACATATCATTTGCCTACAAGCACAGAAACTACCCTGATGAAGCCTTCTTTGAACTGATTGGCTTACTATTCTTCGTCCTAAAGCAAAAGCAACTGTTTTTGCAGCTGAGTAGCCTTGCCTGTTCTGTCTTTGACATTAGCAGGATATATCAGTCATCAGTTGCAGTGGTAACATGTAAACGACTTTACCTTGGTCGATGTCTAACATTTTCTGTTTCTAGAAATTGATTCTACAGCCTTGAAATGACAATCCTGGCTAATCCAATCGTGTCTTTTACACTTATTCGTATTTGTAAAGATTAACGTCTCCCTATAATATGCCATAAGCTATGGGTTTCAGTAAATCACATTGTTGTGACATTTTCCGAGTCACCTTTACTCAAAACACACACAAAAGCTGAACGATTGAATTTCACAGCTGAAACAGCAAAAAAAAAAAAAAAAGAAGAAGAAGCTTCTGCGAAATCATGATTTCTGTACTTTTTTCTTTTTCTGGTTTTTGATGTCATGAATGCTGATTACCATATGAAGTTTTCTTTTGTTTTTTGTAATGCTCTAAATCATGGATGTTTCACTTGACATTAGTTGTTAATGAAAATGTTAGCATCTTTTAGTTAAAACAATGTTATCTAGCTATCCATTTGTACAATAAGTTTTTAGTTTTCTATTTGAATTGGATTCTTCAGTTAATATTCAAGTTTATTTTTAAATTAAGTACAAAGTAAACATGAATAATAATTGAAATATATAATAAGTCTGATGAATTTTATAAAGAAAAAATTATGTCTATCCCCTGCTGATTTTATATTCCCACTGTCAGATCCACAATTATATTTATATACGTGAGTATGTAAGTGTAAATATATATATATATATATATATAATATATATATATATATATATAATATATGCTGTTATTCGATTCTGGACCAATAACAAAGAAGCAATATGCATCAAATAACATTACCTCTAAAAATTATCAATTTAATCACTTTCTTTATTACTATTTCCATTCCTTATTAGTTGATGACTTAATAAATTAAATATTTCATCAAAATTGATGAAAGATGTCTAACAAAAGATATAGAAGAAATATTTAATTAAATAAAATGAAATTTTATGGTTGTATTCCAAGTAGAGCTAAAACTTTTGATTATAGAGTTTTAATTTTGAAACACACAATTTATGATTCGCAATCAAGTCATATTTTTAAGAATGTGAAATTTCAATTTCACTTCCATAAAATACATATTGAAAGAAAAAGAGAATTTTCTGTGACATTATAATTTTAAGTTTATAAAAAATTCTAGTGCCCAAGCAACACATTTTTCTGTTGAATCTATCATACTCCTCTGACCTAGCCCTCTTTGATTATTATCTGTTTCTCTCCTTGCAAAAATTTTTAAAGGAAAAAAGTTCAAAGTTGAAGCAGATGTCAACCAAGCCCTACTTTAGTTCTTTGCCTCTAAAGTGAAGGATTTTTTAAAATGGTTCTTACAAATTACCTTCTTGCTGACAGGTCATAATTGCGAAAATATACAATAAAAATTAAATTAACAAAAAATAAGTATTTAGTTTCGCTTCAGAAACGGGCAGAACTTTTTAGTAGCCGTAATATAGATTATTCCTTAAGCTTCTTGATATACAGCATTTCTTGAGAAACACAAGAAGTTTTAAAATGTACAAAAATACCTGGTTCAGTAGTATTTTGAGTTGACTCATTTGTCTTTGTTTTTTTCTCTTGGGCTTTTTTCTTAAGTGGTTGAGCAAATCGAGCCTTGTTAATCAAATACTTCACCTCCCTGTCCAAAGTGCCAACTTTCTCCCCAAGCAATTTCACAGTTAGTTTTGGGGCTTCACTCAGAGGTATGGCATTTTGCTCTTTAACAGCTTCTTTCAGCCATTGCTGAAGATAGAAAACAGAGTATATCAAGACAAAAATGAAAGCATTATAATATGAATTATACATTATAAAGATGTGAAAGTAATTTATTTTAAATTTCAAACTTGGACAAGGTAAAGTTTAAATGAACGGATTTTAAAATAGTGGTTAAAAGGGAGAAGATATTTTGCAATTGGCACGTAAATTGAATTCTATATAAATTTGTTTTCAATTTGTACTTCGTTTTAATTAAAAATACCACATTTTTAAAATTTAATAATGTTAAAATAAAAATTAAATACTTTTATTTCATATTAGCTAACCACACTTTTTATTGATTAATTTAAAATAAGATGCCTCAAAAGAACTTTTTACAATAATGTAATTGAGGATGGTATTTCACAGAACAAATATATTCAAAATGAACATCTCTATATACTAAATGAGATACATTAAAATATTTATTTCCTCTTAAAATGTACTGAAAGATGATAAATGAACTAAATACTGCAGAAGATAGTGAAATTATGAAAAATAATTTATCATTATATGAAAATGTAGTCAAAATGACAAGATTTATACACATATAAATTATTACACATTAAAATTTTTGTTATAAAATAAAAGCTGTTTTCATCCAGCTTTGAAGTAAATATATAAGTACAAGTGACAGCTGTAAAAATTTAATAACATACCCCCCCCCCTCCAAAAAAAAGGGTTAATTTTATTGGCATATTCTTATTGAAAAAATGTCAAGGCAGAAAAATTTCAAATAAGAAAAAGTAAAATAAAGCAGAAATTTCAGAGAAAGGTTTATATGTCATTTTAAAAGAGAAAAAGATAAGAAAAAAATTACATTACTTAATGAGAAACATTTAAAAAGCAATTTTCTGAACAAAAAGTTAAAAAGCAAGATATTTAATATTAGTAGGGGAGGAAGCAAATAAAAAATCAAAAGGGATTTTTTTCTTAATTCTGAAAAGAAAAATTTAAAAGAATGGAAGGGGGGGAATGTAGATTTAATTACCAAATTAGAACAGGAGAAGAATGGGGGGGAGGGGGAATTCTGAATTAAAATTGGTAAGTTGAGCAGAAATGAAATATATTTTAGAAATGGTGAATCTTACCTTGGTTTCAACAATCAAATTCTCCAGAGTTTTCATTTCTATTTCTGTAAATATTTGATCCTCTTCACTAACATTGCGCGCAGAATGCATAAATATTTGACTGATATTCAACATTTCATTTATGGCCTTCAATGCTTCAGGCCTATCACGGTGCTCTCTCACTCGATCAAACAATTCTTTAGTCAATTTCTTGAGATCACCCACTTTGCTCTTGAAAGTCTGAAACAAATAATTGTGGATTTTATTTCTATTTAAAATTCTGTGTAAAGACAATTTAATAGACAGAACAGAATACTTACCATTAAAATTAAGTCTTAATATATATAATATTAATTCATCATTTCGTATTTTATTAACTAGTATATTTTACAATTGAGATAAAAAATACTTTTGATGTCTTAGAGAAATGTATTGCAATTTTCCACAGATTCTGGATTCAAAAACCTTAAAAGAATAAAATATCACAAAAAGCAGTTGCAAAAACTAAATTGATAGATTGTTTATTAACATCACACTTAGAAGAAACATGAGAGCTGCGAACCTCATAATTTTAAATCTTGATCAAGTAATGATAGACAAGGACCAAATGCGAGTTGGCACTTCTCTCTCCAAACTTCCATACCAAACCACGAAAGAGTACCTCAACAGATTAAATGTGCATCAGCACTTCTATACAATGGTCTTTAATAGTATCATGATTCAAATCCATGACTCAACAGCTCGCAACCATGACTACTCCACTATCGCAGCCATCTCATAGACCAGGGGTCTCCAAACTACGGCCAGTGAGGCCCTCTCATCCAGCCTATGGAGACCTTTTCATCTGTGTAAAAAATTATGGAAATTTATGTGTATCCTGTCAAGATTAGTCCCTGCTTACGTGAATGTTACATTTTTACTGAATTAAAATTGAGGTGCACAATAGCACATTTTGTTTTCCAACTGGTCACTACAATGCAAAACCTTATTCACTGCTTATTTTTTTACTTTTGTTCATTGTCAATGAGATGATATAATGCCATCTAGTGAAAGGCAGTTTGCCAATAGCAGTTGAGTGCTGCAATGAGGAGGTATTCCAATTAATCAGTTAGTGTCTAATTGCAAAACGTGTTGCACTCTAGTTTTATTTAGTGATAATTTCTTTTGCATAATTACTTACCAGAGTGTATACAGTTTTGGGAATGTCATTAGTTTAACAAGAATTTTTTGAAGAGGAAACAATAAAAGTAACAATCTCTCTACCATAAGTGGATATATTTACAGACCATATTCAGGTAAGTTTAACTTTTTGAAATCATAAGAATTTTTTTAAAAATTGTTTCAGATAATTTGCAGCTATAATTACGACAAAATTGTTTAGCATTATCGGGTGTTTTGAGCGAGATTGTATGCAAGAAACTTTTCGTTTCACTGACTATTCATGTTGAAGTCACTTTATTTTAGTGTCCACTCATGGTCGAGAAGAGGAAAAGAAAAATAGATGAGATGAAAATAAATTTTAAGAAAAGGGAGTTTGAAATACTTCATCAAACCCAGCAAGAAAGTATTGTGTGTGATTTACAATGAAGCAGTGGCTATGATAAAAGAATTCTTCATCATTGAAGCAAACACCAGGAAAAATATGAACAATTGGAGGGTAAAGTCCATGCCGAAAAATTTACTAAATTACATAATCAACTCATCTCAGAGGGCATAGTTCAGTAAATTCTCAAATGAAAATGAATCCTTAACAAAGGTTAGTTATAAAGTTGTATATATCCTGGCTAAAAGTGGCAAACTGGAGAAATTTAACATTTAACGAGTTTTTACATAAGGAAGACTTTCCTAATGTTTAAATTTTTGCATCTACGTACTTTTCAATCTTTGGGATGATATACTTGTGCATACAAACCCTTTCAAGAATGTTCTCAAACTGATCTTCACGTATTTCAAAGTTGAATGATAACCTCAGATCATTGTTGATGTTAGGGACATCAAATCTAAAGCCAGAAATTATTGCTATTTTGGCATCCAGGAAACAACATCATTCCCACCAATACAGGTGTTCATTAGTAATGTATCAATGTGTTATTAAATAATAGCTGAATAAAATAGTATTAAATAAGTAATTAAAAGCATATATGATTTGATTCGTTTTATTTGGACCTTGAGTGCATAGTTAATTCCCAAACTTCTGTTTGATAGTTAATGCGACACTTGAGCTGAAAATTTGTAGACCATGTTAGAGAAGAATATCATTGATTTTGTAATATTTTCAAATATATCGCAAAACTATAACTGGAAAATTAAAACATAAAATTCAAAATTATTTTACCTCAGTGTTTGCATCATCAGATTCATATTCCAGCCAATCACCAACTTCACTTAATTTTTGTAGAATATTTGTTCGCTCCTCATCAGTTGATGCTTTTTCATACTCTTCACTGTACAGTTTATCTTTTGTTTCAACAATAAAAGATTCTAATGAATTTTTAGCTTTGGCTTTTGCTAATCTTGCCCGATCATGTTCATCCAAGTCTCTTAATCTAAAAGAAAAGTTTTATTAAAAGTGGCTGTAATATATTAAATATAAAACAAACAGTAATTGTATAAAGGTGTATAAATTATAACTGATCAAATATATAACTGAGAATTTCTCACACATATACATGCACAACACTAAATCAAATATCTCAGTTACTTTGACATCTTTTAATTAAATTTTTTATACATTACTTTTTAGAAGATTTCTCAATTGAGTCATCTGCCAAGACCTTTAAATCAAGAAAATCTTGACTAGAAACCAGAGGTTCCTTGACAGTAACTAATTTAACTTCTTTCTTGGTCTCTGTTGCATTTTTTGATTCTTCTTTGGTAGCATTTTGTGATTTGTCTTCCTACAATAACACAAAATAATCACTATGACATAAAAATAAATCATTTAACATACTGACATAAACAATACTTGGTCCATCTATATTTTTTCCAAGAACAGAATCAATCATCAGTTCTAATATGGAGAATTAATAGACTTCATTTAATAATTGAACCTTCAAATTTTAATTAAAATCACAATTACATAATTGCACAGAAGTTGGTAAACAGAAAAGTTATAACCTAAAATTATATTAAACATTCCAGTCATTTTTTGAAGATATAAATAATAATTCATGAATTTTGTTTCACCATTTTAAAATATTATTTAAGACAAATAATCATTAAAATCAGGGTAATGCAAATACATCCTTTTAAGCTATATGGTGCATTTTATGGTAGTTTCAAATTACAATTAGCAAGACAATAACAAAATCTTTCCTAATCCCATGAAATCTCTTTCCAACTGCATTTTAACAATCTGGTGAATTCAAATTTAGACTAGATAAAGAACATCCATTTTCAAAATTAATTAATTGAATATCACAGCAGTTACACTATACAATATTAGTTTAAAACCCAGCCAAACTAGTTACTACACAACAACAAAAGAAGATCTTGAAGGTGACTTTGGATAAAATAGGTGATAAACTTCACATTCTACACATCGATTCTTTGTACAGCAGTCATTAGTTAACAATGTCTGAGGTTTACAACAGCTATCCCCCCCCCTTCATTCCTTTTAAAAAACAAGAAATTTGAAGGAAAAGGTCACTTTTAAATCTTCACTCTCATTGGAGATTAAAAATCTTCAATGAAAACAATTATTAAAACTTAATATTAACTTATATTTTAACATCAGTTTTTAAAAACAAATTATCAGAATTATGACTCATCTCCGTATTATCGGAATTAATATTGAACAACAAAGATTCAAACAATTACCCCTTTTTTTGAATCAGTGGATTTCTTTTTTTCATCAGACTTAGCTTCTGCAGATGGATCTTCCTTAGTTTCACTCTCTTCAGAAGATCCTGAGAAAAGTCTTCCCAGTGTACTGCCCAATTTAGTAAAAGCAGACTCTAACTGAGATTCAGGAGTTTCCTCCTCAGTTTTTTCAAATACTGATTCAACCTTTAAGAAAAATATACCTTTCAGTTAAAAAAAAAAAAAGGTGTATTATATATGTATATGAAACTTTTAATAAAGTTCAGAAAATTTTGACTTTATAAATGCTTTTACACAGAAACATTTCTTTAAATAAATTAGATAGCTCAAAAAATTTGATTCATTTGAAAATTTAAAACATTTTATAAATTAATTCTTAATATTTTTATATGTTCATTTGCTCAAGAAATTCAAATTTCCTGTAGATTTATTATTTTTACTAAACTACAACAATCTATTGTTAATATCATATTCAATGTCATAACTACAGTACAAGAAAAAGGTTTGTGCTCAAAAATACTGAAAAAAAAACATTTCTTTAAAAATATCTATCTATTGTAATTTATGCTTCCTTTTTCTAAATTCTAGGGATCACAACACAGTCTTTTACTTTTTCTACAACACTAATCAGTTTTATAAACAATTCGGTTTTAATAACATGTTTGATATTATTAACTGAAGAGAACTTAAGAAAAGGTTTAATTTTCATTCTCTTTACAACTCCCTGTCAGAAAGACAAACTTATTTAATACAAACTTATGTTTCCATAAGAAACATTAAAAGCAAATGTTCATATATCACTTTTAATTCTAAAAATTTTAGGGGGAAAAAACATCACTAGGCTTGTAATGAGCCTAAATTAAGTTTTAAAAAATTACTAATACAGATTCAACCAATATGAGCAAGTATTTACAAATACCTTTTAATAAAATTACACTTTTATAATATATCACAATTATTATAATTTTTTATGCTATGCAAGGACCAGTGAAATAATTGACAATTAATACATGAAATATATTAAATGAACAACAAGTACTGATAAATTTGAAATTGACAAAATATTGAAATATTAAATATGAAATAAATTCATTTTGTTTACTTCATCCAAGGACAAAATTCCACTTTCATCTACTCTGAAATGAGCCTTGACACCTTTATACTCAGTATTTTCCACCATATGTTTGTTTAAGGCAGCTTCAACTCCAGTAAGAGACACCTTAGTAATATTTAAGGATCCTAAAACTCTGAAAATATATTTACTTTTACAAAACTATTCTGAAACTTTTAAAATATTCCATAAAATAACCTGAAATATTTTTAAATTATTGCTTATGAACATTATTCTCTGACAGACTTTTATACTTAGAACAATGCAAGATATGGATCAATATTTCTACTTCTGTTATATTAAAATAAAAGCTCCATGCATTTTTTATATATATATATAATTTGTCAAACTGAAATCATTTAGAAAAAATCTAAACATAAGATATTGCATGGAGAGAGAAAAATTCAAATCAAACAATTATAACAAGTAAAAATTGTATGAATAATAATACATAATGCACATTATGCCTTGTTTAAATTTAATGAAACAGTATTAATATCGTATTACAATTTTTATTCAAACTTATCCAGCATCCTATTAGAAAATCATCAAAAGCTGACAAGTTATTTATTATTTTTATCAAAAAAGTTACTAAAAATTATTGTGTCAGAAATTTATAAATTGATTATATCAATAAATTCAAAATAATTATGGTATCAATAATCATACTTCAATTCAAAATCAGTGAGGAAACCAAGTTCTCCATAATTTACATAGAACTCAAAATCTTTCACATGTCGGTTGAAAGTCATGATTTTTTTCATTGGAATGCCATTATTTCTACTGAATAAAATTCTTTTCACAGTTTTGACACCAGTGGTTTTATCTTCCAATTCATATTCTCGTTGAAAATCAACCTGCCATTAAAAAACACAATTTTTTTTTAAATCTAAATATTTGAAAAGATAAACTAACAGTAAAAATGAGACAAGATTTAAAACAATTGATATCTTCCTAATAAAAATACAATTAACACCTACAATCGAAAACTTTTAATCAAACTTTTTTCAAATGACAATTATTCCCAAATAAAATTAAATTAAAAAATGCAAACAAAATATAAAATGAATCAAATTTTACTGACTAGAGAAACAGCATATATTTTAATATAGCATGAATTGAAACTAAAAAGAATTATTGTACCTGAATTGGAAAGATGTTTGCATCTCGAATCAAGAAAGTTTTGACTTTGAATCCTTTGCTGAGATAAGCAGCTTGATAAGCAGCACCTAAAGCAGCAGATTCATCAGTATTCAGACTCTTTCCTAATTCATCTTTCTTAATGAAATCCAACAAAATTTGTTGTACTTTAGGAACACGAGTTCCAGATCCAGACAAAATTACTTGGTCAATTTGTACCTAACAAACATATGAGGAAAGTTTAATAAAAGAATTTACAAAAGATTTTGATATGCAATATAAAATAGTGCCCAATTCTTAAATCTTCTACACAAATTGAGAATTGATTTTTAAGCTGAATAATATTTAACAAGTAACTATAATATTCCCCATGATAAATTCACCGAGATTTGAGATAAATTTGAATATTAAATAACCATTTAAAATCCTCTAAACAATTGCTTTATTTAGATGTCTCAACACAGGTTACTAAAGTAAGTGGTATTTGCTTCCTAAGGGTCTCCAGGTAATTTTATACAAATTGTCGGAGTGAGTGAGTGAATGAATGTAAAGTTTATTGGCGCAAGAGCCAGATATGGCTATGCTGTGCCAAACAAGATTAAACTGTGGTCTAGACGTGAAGTTGAAAAAAAGACAAGCGATTGACAAGAAGGAGGGTCGAAAATAGAGAAGGATCGCTAGGGTATCCCGGGTGTGCGTCACCCATGCTTACCAAAGACAGTAAACCCCATGGGAAAGAAAGATCACTAGGGTACATCAGGTTCGTGAAGCCCATACTTACCTGAAGAAGGCAAGTCCCTGAGGTCCCCTGATATAATCCCCAGGGGCAGGGTGCCCGGCTATACCCCCAGACGCTGGGTACCCATTTTAGTCGCCTTTTACGACATGCATGAGCTACAGAGAGACTATTCTGTTATCTCCGGTCACCACACGGGTCAGAAGGAGGGTCGAAAATAGAGAAGGATCGCTAGGGTATCCTGGGAGTGCGTCACCCGAGTTTACCAAAGACAGTAAACCCCATGGGAAAGAAAAAGATCACTAAGGTGCCTCGGGGTCGTGATGTACAAATTGTCGGAAGTCTAGGCACATATTGGGATTCTTTAATTTACTCAGATTTAAAGTATAATATACTCTATTATTCTAAATAATGAACTACCTTTATCAGATTGACACAAATCAACAATTGCTCAATCAATAATCCTCAACTTTTCAAACAAGTTTCAACTGCCTGAATTTCACAATGAAAAAATATGAATTAATACACTTCAAAATAACACATTATAAAATATATCATACTAAAGGCAGATTATATCATACATGAAAAACTAGAATTTAAAAACATTATTATTGACTTGGAAGATTTTAGTTAGAAAAACAATTTATAAACATATTTTTCAATTCATTAAGTTATTAATACAGCAAATTAATTCAAAAATTATTCAATTTTATTCAATTAAAAAAATTACATGAGAAATTCATAATTCAAATAACTACATGCTTGATATTTCATTTGAAAATACTAAAAGATGAAAGTTCCATAAATACAAATAAAAAAATAAAAACAAATCACAGAAAGCACCAATATATTTTCTATTTAAAATTCGGAAGTTCTACTTATCGGAAGCAAGTGTTAGATCAATCTTGTTGCACAATAAATTATATATTATATTATACATATAGTTTAACAACTAACATTATTTTAGAATAGGACACTATAAAAAGTGCAATTCAACTCAAAGGCACATTTCAAAAGGCCAATATACCTCACAGATATAAATAATTGCGCAATTAGGATGACCCAAAGCTTTATCATCTATTTCCTAAAATCTCTTTATGGACACATGCTCTATTTAATATACAACAACCATACTGGAACGTAACTTGAAGTGAAATCGTGGTTTGCTTATGAATTCACAAATTAAAATACTGACATTATATGCATGTATGAGCTAAAGTTCTGGTCTACTTCAACCATATATGATCAATTGAAGATATTATACCCAATTCAATTTAGTTTTTGGGATATCTTCATTGCATATACACAAAAAGTGCATTCATATGTATAAAAAAAAAAAAACAAAGAACAAATAAGGAATTTTAGTGCAACTTTATATACTTCAATAGAGAAAAAAATACATTCTTCCATATCACTCCAGTTTTGAAAAATACTCAACAGGAATTTTACAACACTTAAAACAAAAGAAATATTTTCTGTTGATATTTGAATTTTATCCCACATACAACACATACTATTAAGCGCTTCCAATAAAATCCATTCCTTACACAAGTGCACATCAAATTTATCTTCTACTTATATTTTTTCATTAAAATTGCATTCACCACAGTTTCATTCATATTAACTCTTATAAATTAACAACATATATTATATACAAATTTAGTCAAAGCACATTAATATTAATCACAAAGTAAGCATAATTCTAATATTAAGCAAGAATGGCAAATGCTTTAAGTTTTCATGACTTAAATATGTATAATGCAGATTTTAAAAAAATTATGAGAGGATCTATTTTGTCATTTTAAACATGCAAATAAAGTTCACTTACCATATCTAAATTAGCAGATTTTAAAGCTGCTTCCACAGGTTTGTTGACACGCTCAAAAAGATCACTGCAGAGCTCTTCAAACTCTGTCCTAGTAATTGGACATTTAAAATCCTTGTCATCAAGTAAACTTTCAACCTAGAAAAAAAAATTGTTTCCAATAAAAATATCTAAGAATTCCTGAATTAATTTCACTTGTAATGACATTTACAATTATATTTTCCTTTAAAAGACTAATGGAGAGAGCTAGGCATCTTTAATAGTTTCAATTTGTCTAAAAAATAAGTCATTTTTACAATCAATGGGGTTTTTTTTTTATAAATATGTCACTAGAGTTACAAAATGGACTGCTAGCAATGGAATTCTTCATTTCGAATCATTAAAAAGAGAACTATAATTTTAAAACAGTATTGTAAAAACTACTATATTTTAATTGAAAAATTCCATTCATTAAGCTTTCATTCAATTTCACATGAAGACATTGAGGCTCCAGTTGATTTAATGTAGAGCAGTTGCTATCATTCACCACAATAAATCTGAATTGAATTTAGACTTAACTAGTGATTTATTGATAGTAAAATCTAGTCACTAGACTAATGAATGGATATCCTTTTAAAACTCATGGAGTAATTTTTAAGACATCATTTCAGGCAGTTCCATAAAAGCTTTAATTTAAAAGATAGAAATAGAATGTAAAAGTAAACTACTGTCTTTCATATAAATTTACACAGCATTAAATTTTAACTATAATTAAACCATACGGTTCTAATTTGAAATATACAATAGAACCAAAAACAAATAATTCAGTACTTTATATATTTAACAATACACATTGTATAATGTAGAAAAATCAAATAGTTCATAATTATAAGCAGGATTATGATTTATTTTAAAAATTCAAAATTGTGAAACCATTATTACCTGGGCTATGTGTTCAGTATTTGCACTAAGAACTTTTTTCACTCTTCCAGCTTCTTTAAATAGTTTTGCCATAGCTCTTTTATTTGTAAAAACATCTGTATCAGTTTTCTTTGCTTTATTAAAGGCTTTAGCTAAAAAGTCTCTAAGTCTAAGCTGCATTTCAAGTCCTCCCAATGTATGGTCAAATCTAAAAATAAATTTTTTTTACAACAAATGTAAGTAATCTTTTTAAAAAGATAATTAAGCTGTAAATTTAATGGCATGTCAGTTTCAGTAAAAATAAATTGCTTGAATCAGATATTAATAAAATTTAAAAAATATATGATTAAGATGAGAAATATTTCATATCACAAATTAATACACAAGTAAGACTTTAAAAATATTAAATACTAAAAAAAACTACAAAATCTTCAAAATTACAGTTCTAATTGTTTTCAGTTTCATGTTATCTGCTATTTACTGCAATTATGGAGGTGAATGAGTGATAGCATTTTAATGGCACAAGAGCCAGGTGTGGCCATGCTGTGCCTAACAAGATAAAACTGTGATCTAGAGGTTTAAATAAAAATGGAAAATAGCAACAAAAAAAAAAAAAAAAAAAAGGTTGACAAGAAGGGTTGGGAATAAAGAAGTATCACTAGAATATTCCGGGAATGCATCACCCACATTTACCAAAGATAATGAACACCACATGGGAAAGAAAAATATCACTAGGAAGTCTTGGGGTCATAATGTCTGCACAAGAAAATATGCCCCTGAAGTCTCCTGATCTGGAAGACCAGTTCCTTGATATAATCCCCAGGAGCAGGGTGCCTGGTTATATTCCAAGAAACTAGATACCCATTTTAGTCTCCTCTTGCTACGTACACCTCATGTGTAATAATTATGGAGGTATATATCCAATTACTGATACTTCAGAATAGATGAAAATATAACCTTACTTCAGAGATTTAAGTAAAATATAAATGACAAATTTAACTTATACAATTTTAAGATTATTTTATTTTAATGCTGAATTAAAGTAAAATTGTTGACTAATGGCAATAGATCTTGCAATTCCGAGCCAATATTAAGTGACCAGATCAATACCATAGCTGGAGTCCCAAACTTGATCAAACTTTATATTTGACAACTCCTATTCCAAATCATACATTAACTTAATGGCCTGATAAAATTTAAAAAATAGCAGCCCTTATTACATGACAGACTAAAGAGATAAAGATCCCTGCTCAATCAATAACTATAAAATTTACAATTATGTAACCAGGTTCAAACAGCATTTTACAGTTTACTCATAAAATTTATACTTAATCATTGTTGTAACATTTTTTTAAAAGTTTTTTACTTGATACAGCACAATGTATAGCACATTATTCATTTCTATGACAAACCTTCACACTAGAATTATACAATAAAACAATAAAGGCTTACCCAACGCCTCTAATTGTCACTTGTGGACTGATTTCTCCTGTTTCTTTAGATTTGACTAATTGATATGTTGCTACAGTTGCTACTGTATTACCAGCACCCATGTCGTAAAACAAGATGTTTGAAGGAGTTTCATTAAAATCACGTCTTCGAAATATGCCATAATTTAGAGCAACTGAAAACAGAGGGGAAAAAAGCACAGATGATTTATGTTTAAGAGAATTTCACACACAAAAATAATTTTTAAAAGAATATAAAAAAATTATTAAATCTAGAACAATATTTTTTTAAGAATGGTCTCATATCAAATTTGATTTTTTAAAAAATTAAATGTACTATCAATTTTAGTTGAAAACATTTCAACTGATTGTACAACAAATTATTTAAAGTTAAAATTATGCACTTTAAAATTTAAAGATCAAATTTACTTGTAATAAAATTTTATCTAATTTAAGCGTAAGGAATACTTCAATAAAAAGAAAAAGATATCATTCTAAAAATACATAAACATGAAGAAAATATTGGAAAGTTTTAATGATTTTAATAGTACATATATAACCCTTTCAAATAATTATGTAATAAATATTTTAATCTTTTTAAGTTCTGATAAAAAAAATTACAATAGAATGAATTTTACTATATATATATATCAAAATTAAGTATATTTCAGCCAATTAAAGAAATAATGAAAATATACTTAATAAAACAGATGATTGTCACAATAAAAAAAATGTTAACTATTTTTTCTGCACACATTTCAAAACTTTTTAGAGTATAAAGTTTTTATCCATACAGGAAATGTGTTTATGGTTAATACAACTCTTTAAAAATATTAATCAACAATAGATTTGGAATAAAAGTTCAAGCAAGCAAAGTTTTTATATATATATATATAACACATCGATCAATAACTCCCGAGTCTAAAATTGAAAACAACATTTTTTTTGCAAAATTTTTTTTTATTCATCAACATAACACCTTTTGTTAATCACCTTTTAGGGTGATACAATCGTTCCAACGCTTTTCCAAATCTTTTTTTTTCGACTCGTTGCTGTTTTTGTTCCATCGAAAGCAATCGCGGCACCCACTTGGAAAAAACCTTTTTCACTTCACTTCAAAAAACCTTTTTCCTGGTCCGATCGACTTAAAACTTTGACACGTTTCAAGCAAAGGTTAGTACTCTAGAAAGACCTGGTTACTGGTTTACTACGAGCGCCATCTCTGGGTTAGTCTTGGGAGTTATTGATCGATGTGCTATATATATATATACTTAAGTTACACATAAAATTGAAGTACAATAATCAAAATACAAAATAATAATTATTAAACATAAAAACTTGCTTTTTTTTTCATTAAAAACACAGTAATAAGAAAATACATAGTATATTGCTTTAAATTGTAAGATTCCATTGAATAAGTTGAATTTAAATTTCTAAGGAATCAAAAATAGAATGTAAATGAATAGAAAAACAAAATTAAAATATTAAGAAATATTTGTATTTTTACTCAAAAGATCAATTCAGCATAAAATATTACCTGCAGTATTGCTATTAATCAACTGCAATACATTTAAACCAGACAGTTTAGCAGCTTCTAACATTGCCCTTCTTTCTGCTTGATTGAAAAAAGGAGGTACAGTTATAACAGCATCTTTGATAGGCTGACCTAAAATTTAAGAAAACAGCAAACTTTTAGATTTATAAAAATTATAATTTTCTGAAATAGTTACAATAAGAAAACAATTTATTCTATCTTTCAGATGAAATGTTACACAAGAGTGCATGCATGAAATCAGTGTCAAAATAATTGCCCTCCTAGAAACTAAATTAAAAGAATCCCCATACCTCAAAGTTAAAGACTTTAAGATCTGACAAAAAGTTTTAGAGGAGGAGATTTGGCTTTCCTGGTTATAAAAGTTAAATATCAACTGGTCCATTGCTCACAGACCACAAACTCAGATCTGGAAATGTAAGCTATCAAGGTTTCCTCTAGGTACAAACTCTTTAACATCTTCATTATGTATCACCCACCACATCAAAATAGTCTTCCTGGGGATCCCCCCCCCCCCCCCTTTGATAATAACACTCTTCTTATGAGTGATTTTTAATACTAATTATTCAGCTTGGGGTAGCACAGCTGTCAATCATAGAGGCAAGGGCGTCCAACAATCAATAAATGACAATTCATTATCAATGACAATGTTTTAATCTATCTAAACAATGTTCAGCATCTAATGGTTTTTCTGACCTCAAAGAGGGGGAGAGAGTTGTCTGACCTTGGAGTGTGAGCGGCTGTTTCAAACCCTAGTCCAGTGGGTCCGAAAAATAGTTTACTGGTCACTTTTTGCTGCACTTATACTAATCAGGCTGAAAAAGAAATCTCCCTCTGGCTAGTTAGTAAGGCATTTTACTTTTGGCACTGATGTTAAAAAAAATTGCTGCATACTCCCCCTCCAGTATCATAGTGATGTTACAAAGAGAAACATTGGTATTTGTACAGAAGGTTACTTTTTCAGCCATTATTGCAACCGATACACATCCCTTCCATGTTGAATTGAGTTTTGCTTGGAACAGTTTTCATTTGAATCATTGGCTGTCTTGAGTTGAGTGGCGGATCTCGACTACATGCCAGTGCCAGAATATCACTAGTCATGATTTATGTACAGTTGTCTTAGTTAGACAAACAGAGGCAAATGTTTTGCATTGGGAGCATATGCAATCAGTAGTTATAGGCTGTGCTGCCATCTAGTGTTCTAGTCCAGAGTCAACACTTCAGCGTTCTCTGATGGTTTTTCTGATTTCAAAGAGGGGAAGACAGTTGTCTGATCTTGCAGTGCAAGCAGCTGTTTCAAACCCTAATCCAGTGGATTTGAACAGAAGATGACCAGTTGCTTTTTACTGCGCTTTTACCAACCAGGCTGAAAAAGAAGTCTCTCTCTAACTAGTTAGTAATACATTTTACTTCTGGCATTGTTGTTGAAGAAAGTTGATGCAAATGGTACAAAAACCATTTCCTCATTTAGTTATAATAATAATGAAGGCATACTTGATGTTAGTGTTTAATCCTGATCAATAGCTAGCCTATAAAAGGACCATACTTCCAAATATAGGAAGTGATCATTTACCAATTATGTCAGAAATCAAGAGGAGATAAGAGAACTCGAGAATTACTAAGAACTTCTGGGACTTTAGGCAGGCTAACTGGCTAGTCTTTCGTAATCTTATCCATCAGGAGCTGAATGCAGATCTTTTTACTGAGGGTCTCAATGGAAAATGGCTCCCTTTTAAAAAAAACTGTGACCCAGGTTGTGAAACAAGCTTTTCCTAGACGTAATTTCAAAAGATTGTACATATTTTTCAGTCATAAATCTCCTTTACTAAGGCCTCTCCTTTATAAGATAAACTAATAAACAATCTGAAGGTTGTAAATGATCATATTCTCAAAATGTAGAAATCAAAAGAACTTATGCCTGCTTTACTCAAGAGGAAAAACAAGAGTGAGTTGAGTACAAACATCAAAGTGCATACACCTAACAAGAAACTGGAAGCAGATAAAAAATCTCAATACCAAGCAACCACAACATGAGAAATGCAACTCCATTTATGATGAGGGATAGGTTCTTCTTAACAATAAAAGTGTTGCAAATTCATTGGAATGCCACTATCAAAGAACAAGTAAACTAAATTTTATGAAAGAAGATAGATTTTTAAAAGAAAAAAGCCAGGCGCATTATCCATAGCTGTCGAAGTGAGAAAGGTAATAACAAGATTTTCTGTAAAGAATTCTCTTTTTAAGTAATGGATATTGTTTTGAGAACACTTGATTCATTTAGATCTTTTGGCTCCGATATTCATGGGTAATATTCATGGGTAATATTCATGGGTAAATGATTCAAAATCTTTCTCCTAGAAGCAAAAAATCCCTGTTAGAAGTTTTTAACCTTTCTTTGAGGCTTGGTAGACTCAATCATGACTTGGAAACATGTCCTGGTTCTACATATTAGGAAGTTAAATAAGTCTGTTGGCATTTCAGACAGTTTCATACCCATTGCATTTACAAACTTTTCTTGTTAACTAATGGAAGGAATGATTTTTCACAGACATACATTCTTTTTGAATTCTTCAGATTTACTTTCAAGAGAACAATATGTTATGTCAAGATTTCTAAGCAGTCATTTGAGGTGCCTTTAATTTAAATGGAGAAATAAGATCTTCCTTGTCTGATGAAATTGTAACTCTGAACCGTCTTCCCCTGAACATCTTTTCTATCTGGGGTTTACCAGGAAGGACTTAACAAAGCATCCCCATTTTGTCGGATTTTTTTTTAGTGTTTTTGAGATCATGGATCCAATCTAGTCCCTTGTCTAAATCGGATAGGATTAGCAACAACAACAAAGTTTCAATTTGAATGTCATAATCATATTTAAAATATATTGAAACTTCATTTTCAATAGTTAATTCCATATTTTCACACAAAAGGTTAAAAAAAAAAGATTTTGCAAGAAAACATGTTCCAAGAAAGTATACATCAAATGTAAAATTAATTTTGTAAATACATTAGATAAATTTCGGGAATAAGAATTTTTAAACATAACTTTATAAAATTTTAATTATTTCTTAATCAAAAAAGAATTTGCAATAACATTTTTCTTACAAATTTTGATACAAAAATTTCTTCTTTAAATAATTAAAATAAATATAAAATCAAAATTTACTATGTTATTTTCATATAACATGAAATATTACTTAATATACTAATTTCAAAAATTGTAGTTTAATTAGAAACCTATTATGTAATTTATAATGAAATGCAAACTTAAATGGTTTATAATACATTTATTTCAACTAGCTGCTTACATTATCATTAAGCAGTATATTAGCTTATAATATATATGTATTAGAAAGTTAAAAAGCTGATTCAACCATAAAGGTGTAAAAAATAAATTAATTTTTTTTAACATGTTAAGTGGCATGCAAATCATTAGTGACTAATGCTATACTTCCTGTTCGGACAAAGTCGGTTACCAATGATTGCTCAACAGAATTTTTTAAAAGTTATGTTTTTATATTAAATGCTATTTAGGATATATTTACTAATATAAATATATATATAATGCAGCATATTGTAGCCTGAATGGAAAAATAAAAAAATGCTCCTTGGCATGTCAAGATTACACATTACTGAACAAACAATAAATATTAATATTTTAATCCTTAGTTAAATTACTATTATCAAAGCTCACTAGGCATCACCATTTTAGTCATAAAATCACTTTTAAATATTAACATCACACTTATAAGCAATGCCAAGGCTATTGGTCATGGAGTGAGTAACAGTTGAGTTTTTAAGTACAAGAACAAAAGCAGGCTATGCTGCACCAAACATTTGTTAAAACCAATAAAAACTATATAAATTTAAAAATATGAAACAAAAACAAGGTAATAAACAGGGTGAAAGGTTAAAACTTCAAATATGGAGTAATAGGCCAATATTTTTTAAAAAGCAACTGTGGGGGTTTCATTCACTAAATCAGACAGGTTTAAAACTGATGAATGAAAGAAAACCTGATGATGAAAAACCAAGCAATCAATTAAAATGTGATGAAGGACACTCGGGTGCAGCTACTGGTCATGAAGCTTACAATTTTTAACCTTCATCGAGAGACAATGACAGCACTCAAGCCTTCCCCCTCTCAAATTGCCCCATCCCACTAACAGAAGGAGTCTTGACAGATTGAGTGTCCTTCATCCCCCATAACAGGATGGATCTTTAGTGACAGAACTTGAATCTATGATTTGATGGAAACAATGGCAACAGCGAGCTCATATCAAGACCACTTGGCTATTGCAACCACATAAAATCATAACTGTCACCAATCTAATAGAGTCCTAAAAATCAAACAAAATTTTAATGATATTTCAGGGGGGGGAAAGATTTTTACCTGCTGCTTTTTGGGCTATTTCCTGAGCCTGTTTCAACAACATGGCCACTAACTCTTCAACAGTAAATTCCATTCCTTCAGGATGCTTAAACAAAACAGACTGCCTATCTTCTGTAGGTTGTAAATCATAAAATGGAAATCTTTTCTTGTACAGCTCAACCAATGGATTGTCTATTTTTTTTCCAATAATATCCATTAAATACATAAAAGTTTTCTCTGGAAAACGTACACCCTAAGAAATTTGGAAAATTTAAATAATTAAAATGTAATTATTGCATATAATATAAAACATAAATCAATATAACTTAATATTGAATGTCATTTTTAACAGAAAATAAAAATTCTAAATTTGTACTGTTTGTACAAATTTAGAATTTTTACAAACTACAAACAAAAATTTAGAATTTTTAGAATTCCTATAGCAAATAAAACCAAAATAAATGCTATATTCAGAAAAATTTTCAAAATAATTAAACTTTTTTAATTTAAACCTCACCTAAAAGAAATTTAAAGATAAAAGGATTAACCTTGAAATAAACCTAATGTTCAAATTTTTTAATAATTTACATGATTGTCATGAGTTTTATAAGGGAAAAAATCTGCAATAATTTAACATACGTATGAATGTAATCATGCTATTTTTCCTACATTTGAAAAATTCTTAACCTGTTTTTTTTCTTCTCTACATCTTTGAATTACAATTAAGTCTAGTTATGTCTCATACATACAACATTACAAAAATTATGTATTCTTGAAAAATAAAATATTAGCCAGTCTTTACTATAAAAAAAATGAAAGGGTACACTTTTGGCATTAATCCAATAAATTTAAAGTAAAAACATTGAAACAAACCAGTAAAATTATATTAATGCACATAAATCAAATAGAATATTTTAAAACTTCCTTTCCAAAACATTTTGGCACAATATACCTTCATGATGAGTCAGTGCCAGAAATTCTAACCAACCAAAACATTTTGAAGCTGTACTATGCCAAAGAATTTTTTTAAATATAGTCAAAATAAAAATATTTAAACAACATTCAGAGCTTTTCTATTTCTATTAGTAATTTTATTTTTAGTAGGTGCAAAAAATAAATAAAAAAAAATAGAAGTACTAACAATGGTAAGTGCTGGGTCACTAAATATTCTTTCACCTTCTCGAAAAGAAACTACTACAGGCGTTTTTCTTTGAGATTCCCTAGGATAAAAATTGACAATTAAAAATAATGCAAACAATCAATAGAATAAGAATTGAATTATAGAAGCATAAGTATTATTCATACCTGTTTAGGGCAATTTCCATAGGCACTCCAGGCTTTAAAAAAAAAAAAAAAAGTGCACTTTCAACATTAAATTATTAGAAACCACACAATAAAAATTCTTAAAGTTAAATTTAAATATTTGTCACTAAAAATTCTTATATTGAAAAAAAATTAGGTAATTTCTAAATCAGCATGTAAAGATGATACTTACACACCCATACATAATAAAAATAAATGTTAGATATTTTAAAAGATTCATTTGATGCTTTATAACATTTATATAAAGTTATTTTATAATTATATAACATTTACATAATTTTTGATGAAAATCAAATAAAAGTGAAGCCTCAGATGCCTCTTGACAATTTCAGCGAAAAAGTTGCAAATTCAGAAAATAGTTCACAGAAGTAATAATACTTAAGAAATACCATAATTATGTAAAAACAGTAAACCAAAATCAAACAGATTTGGAAGATGAAAATAGTAAATGTTATTAAATGAGAATGTTAAGATTATAGTAATTTTATGGAACAAATTACAATATTTAACTATTAATCATTATAAATAATTATATGATTATAAACCATCATAAATAATTATATGATTATAAACCATCATAAATAATTATATGATTATAAACCATCATAAATAATTATATGATTATAAA
>BMAW01038561.1:106975-155237 GCA_019974015.1 Nephila pilipes | reverse complement strand
AGACAAGTACCAATAATTGTGTGACATAGTTCTCACAATATGTTAAATGTAGTACTACAGCTTTACAGATAAAAACATTGTCATGCCAGAATAACTTTATTTTGATCTGAATGCATATGAATTATATAAATAGGAATATTTACCAGTTTATATACTAATTATAAAGAGAAACATTCTATTCAATAAATTTTAAGTGCATAATCATATTTCTATGAAAATTCTTTCAAAAGAAAATAAAATGCATAGCCATCATAATTTTTACTTACCATTGTGAAAAATACTTAAAATTCCTATGGCAACCCATAGAAAAGACATAACTCGTTTCTGTAAAAAAAAAAAAAAAAAAAAGGTAAATTAAATAAAACTTAAATTTATCCATAATTGATATATGATAAAGTTTTGTGCTTCTATTCATTAGATAAGATTAAAATTTTAATAACTTGTGCATAATTATCACTATATAACACAAATAACATGTCTTAAAATTTAAAATACTGAATCAAATATAATTCATACACAAATTAAATTTTACATAAATTCAGTTTAAACAAGCTTTATACATATGAAAAACTAATTTAACATCTTACACATTTTAATGTTGAAACTTATTAAACATATATGTTGTCAAGAACTTGAAATTTATGTTTTACTCCTTTGTTTCTATAGGAATGATTGCATCTTAAGCTATTTAAACTCAAAAATTTTCCCCCATCTCTCTATTCTACTTTACAAATGCATTTTATTTATTTGTATTTTATCCTTAAAATGTATATCAATATTGCAATAATGTCATTTTTCTGAGAAACAAGAAATAAATTTCATATATTTTAATCAAATATACACAAGTTGTATTCATATTTTCAAGTGAAAACTGCAATATTTTTAACTGCAATGGGTTTTTATTTCCTGTAGTCTAATGGTTCTTCAAACATCAAAACATGAGCTCTAAGTAAATATTTATTATTTTCCCTTAGCAAAATACAAAATTGTCATCATTTTATTTTTTTTTTTAATTTCAAATCAAATTTTTAAAAAAAAAAAAAATTGATAAAACCATGATGATTCTAATTGGGAATAGGGTGTCGCCTAGGCGATTGATGAATTTTGGGAGCGATAATTGGTGATTTAGGTCATGGTAACCCTAAGCATACTCAATGCTTAAGTCACACACATTTTTCAACCTATCTAGGAAGTCGCCAAGTTTCGTCGCCAATCTCCTAGGAGACACCCTATTTGAACCAACCATAATTATTCAAGAATAACTTTACATCAAACAAGAATAACTTTATAATGAAAACAAAATAAATGTTTGGATATTTAATAATTTACTAAATACAGCAAATAAGAGCTTCATATTATTAATTTCAAATATCTCTAAAATTAAATATCAAAATTGACATAAAATGTCTTGAAATATATTTTGGAAACATGTTGATCAGATGATTTCAACAGAAAATTGAAAATTTGTAACACAAAATAGAATAAAAATTTAACTGTCAATGTTTTTAAAATGCTAATTATTACAGAATACTATGACAGACAAATATCTACAAGTACAACTGAATAAAAATCTAGGATATTTAGGATAAGAAATCTCAGTAAATATAAAATCTCATTCTAAAATATAATGTTCACAGATTAAATGCTTTCATTTATTGTTTACAAACTTAATCAAAATGATGATAGAAATTGGTGAAAATGCACAGAAAATTAAACAAAAAAAAATTATAATAACATAAAACTGTATACTTGTTATTTATATTATTTAAATATAATTGTGGGTCTTATATTTATGTGTTAAATTCAATATATTTGATAATACAAAGTGTATTTTTTTTAAAAAAAAAAACTTGCATCTAAAATACATTAAAATTTATCTTCATATTTAGAGAATATTCTTTTCCAAATGTCACTTTCATTACCAATAAACAATTTTAAAATTTGTGAGTAATCTCAATAAATAACACATATATGCATTATAAGTATTTAGCATCGTATTCCAATAGCAAAAGTAATTTATCTTTGAAAAAATTGAAATAGAAAAAAAATTAAGGAATCTACATTCATTGGTGAAACAATCTTTCATTCCAATTTTCTGATTAATTTAAAAATCTGATGATTCTGTGCAGCAAAGTTTAAAGTTATTTAACAAGCAAAAAAGTCAATAATTTCTAATTACATCTATAAGTGCTGTCTTTTACAAACACTTAACAGTGAAAAAAATGTAAATTACAAGAAATAGTTCAATTCAAAAAAAAAAATTATGCAGTTTCTTTTTCAAAAACTTAATGAATAACATGGTAAACAGTGGGCATAATTTTTTTTCCAGAAATTTCCATTTAAAAAACATTTATACTTGATTTCAATCATTCTACTTTTTAAGTATGTCAAAATTTTGAAAACATACTTTAAGCAAAAATCTGATTTCTAATTTTAATGATTATTTCTTTCTCAAACAGATGTAAATAATACATTTGCTACACGTGAAATCTAATAGGCATACGATAATACAATGACATATATATTGCTTAATCAATTAAAAACATAGCAAAATAACACTCACCATGGTGAAATTAATTTAAAATTTAATCATGAAAGACAAGGGCACTTAAAGTCAGTACGTATGTGTCAAATAGTGTTTAAAGGGAAACTCAAAATAAGTGTCAGTAGGTACTGTGTACGCTTTTCGCACGTTGCCGGTTAATGTGGCGACAGCGGATTGGGTAAGTGAGATTGGAGAATAGCAATAGAGAGAGAAACTAACTGAAGAGATACACAGCTACAAGTTTTGAGGTATCGATGCATTGAAGCGTTTTTCTTTCATATACGTCATACTAAACTTAACTGCTCCATGATGAGAAAAATGATGTGGCATCAAAATAAGACCAACACGTCAATATGATATTAAAAAAAATAATAATATACAATTTGAACTAATCAATCAACTAATCAATTTTAAATTCAATCTAGAATTTATTTGATTTTCAAGAAAATATGATTAGAATACGGGTTATTAGAGAGAAAAGAGAAGCAATTCCTTAATAGAGACAAGAATGGAATTAAATAGGCATTACTAATAATATCTTGATTACATTCGTATAATTTAAGGAAGAAATCTCAAAATCTCACAGACAAACAGTAAAACTATAGTCAAACTACTAAGACTTTCATTTACTTTCG
Source organism: Nephila pilipes (assembly GCA_019974015.1). Classification (NCBI taxonomy): domain Eukaryota; kingdom Metazoa; phylum Arthropoda; class Arachnida; order Araneae; family Nephilidae; genus Nephila; species Nephila pilipes. The sequence continues at coordinate 152,057 of BMAW01038561.1, read as the reverse complement.
GCCACGTAACTTTAAAAGACTGATTGATGTCAGAAAAATTATACAGTTGGTTTGATAATTTTGTATGGTTCTCCGAGGAATCAAGAATCTTTCTTTTAATTGAGATCTAACAACTTGAAACAGATATCTAGATTTCCTAATTCTGGGCCATCAACATGAGAGGATGACATTTACGCTATTAGCACACTTTTTGAATGTTCGTAGCTCACTGAGATCGCGATTCGTTTTTTAAAACATCATGAAAATGAAACCAGCAATGTTCTAAAAAAAATAAACAAGAAAAAAGAACCCTGTTTCTCCTGATTTCATGTTATTCAGTGACAATGAATATTTTATCTTCGGAATGTACTTATATTTGTCTTTAAGGAAGAATAAATTTGCATAAATATATGGCTGAAAACAGTTTATTGCCAATCAGTTTACTTAAATACATTACGTTTGTAAACAATTACAAAAAAAAAGCTGTTTTATAAAACGTTTGCACAAGTTTGATACATTATTTCTATTAAAAAACTTTTATTCCCAAACTTAAACTTTTCACAATTACCGCATTATTTTCTAAGACAATATATCAAAATCTGTCACATATATTCAACCTATAAACTCGGAGGGAAATGGTACAAGAGATTCAAATAACCATTTAAAGTCTCTTACGAATATTATCTCTCCGACTCACCGCTCTTCCTCTCTAAAGGAAATCTTGCAAAAGTTTAAAAGCAAAATTTTTCTTAGTTCTTCAAACAATTTTTTTAAAAAAAATCAATAAATTTTCATTGCATAAGATGAAAAAAAATACACACTTTCCCCACAGCTTTAACACACAGCAATCAAATAGTGGCGAGTGCCAGTTCGGTGGACTCTTTACTCAATATCATATTGAAGCCTTGATTTTTTTTAATATTAAAACAAGCATATTAAAATGTGCTTAATGCACATATGAATTTAAAAAACCTAAATAAAAGAAACGGGAGAGGAAAGAGTATAGGAAAGTGAATGAATTATTTACAATGAGGATGAGGTTTTTAATAAATTTTTTTTTGCTAATCTTAGTCTTACGATAAGATTATCAAATTTTTCAAATCATTTTTCAGTTTTAACAAGAACATTTTAAAAGACTTCAGCAAAAGCCTTAGGGATAATAATCTGAATAAATGTAATCAGTTCTTAATCAAGGTCTGAGGTAAACTGTGATAGGCAGAAAACAATACCTTTAAGATTTTTAAGCAAAAGGTTATGCAAACTACTATCACGTTGAATATTAAAAATTTGGACGCAAAATTTCAAAAGATTCGATGAAAACTCTTATATAAGAATCAGGTCTGACGTTAGCTATTATAGACAGAGAAAATGTTTTTTTATATAAAAGCTATGCAAATTATTTTTTATTCTGACTGTTTAAAATTCAGTTCATTTGTAGCAGGTGTTTCCCCCCTAATTACACTCAGAGTTTTAGCACTATCAAAAAGCTGCAACACGAGAGTTAATAGAAATTAAAATGCATTTTTTAACTGTCACTTATGGTTTTGGAATCAACTTTTGTTTAGTATTTATTGCATTAGGCTTTTTTTATTCCGCCTCCCCCGCGCGCTCGCTTAGCTATAAGCAAAATTCAGACTATACCTTAACTTAGATTGTTTACTCCAACAGAAAGGTTTAAAACCTCAAACCAATATACGTACATATATATTGGGTTTTTTCAATATTTTGCTAATAACACAGTAAAATGAATAAAACAATTAAATATATAGTTTAAAAAAAAGGATTAAATGGTCGCTTGAATGGCTAATGGTCATTTTTAGAGTAATATAGAGCATATATGGACAAACTAAGCTACGCAGGTCATATTTAGACATCTAAGGGTTTGCCTGTGGCCCACCTCCAAATGAGTTGAGAATGTATATTAATATATAAAAATGTCTTTTTTATTTTCTTATTTCATAGCAACAAAATAGCCTCCTTGAAGATTTTTCATTCAATAATTTAGTGTTTAATTTTTTTTATTATATCTAAACAAAATATTGTGTAACAAAAATTTCTGCGTGTTTGGAAGTGAAATCAAATCCAACAAGGAGGAAAACGACAAATGACATTATATTCATGATTATTCAGGATGCTGCAAAGACACAGGAACAAAGACAGTTGTAATGGCATTCACATTTGTAACAGCAACGCTCAGCTGACCAGCTCACACTATGGACAAATCTTCGACACGCTGCTTCTTCGCAAATTCCCCCGACACGCTACAGGCAGTTCCTCAGTAAATCGAATACCAACCACTTCCAATCGATTTCCAAAAGCAGATTCCAATGACATACTTGCTCAGACTGACTCTCGGCTTATTTACACCTTTTCCGGCCAGGTATGACGTCCCATAGGAAAATTCAGGAAAAGTCTGAAACTTTCTCCCCTGTGATGATATCGACTCGATTCCAGCATTTTCGGGAACTTTCCATTTGTAGCCAAAACGGTTACCAAATCCATCACCAAGGCTAAACGATTCTTGCTTAAACTTCCTTTGGCTGACTGGTGACATCTCTGTAAATGTTTATTTTCCTTCACTAGAGAACCGTTGCAGGGAAGGGTCTTCTTATGTTCGTAACAATATTATCTATAATTTTCATAATACACAGCCTATAATAATATAATTTATTACTTTCCTTCGTTTTAATGCTACTTTGATTATTTATCTCGTGATCATTTGTTTTGATTATTTTCGTTATAAAAAATTAACATCGTTGTTGCAGTTCAGTGTTTTGTATTTCTTGAATGATTAATTTACATCCAGTATCGTTGGAATAAAAAAAAATATGAATGCTTTTGCGGGATCAAATCTCTGTGTTTGTTTAAAGGAACCCTTGATTCTTGACTCCCTAGGAAATTATTAAACTAATTCAAGCAAGCAATAGAAATTCTCGTAACTCTCCTTCCTGAATCGTATGCTTCAAAGACAGTTTCTTGATAAATGAAATACATGTACTGGAATTACTATACTACTGAAAATCATACTAAATGGTTCCTACTTGAAATTAACATTAAATTGCAAGTCAAGAACAAACACCCAACATATTTTTTGATCAACTGTGAACCTTTATCTCGGTACGGCACGTGTTGCTATGAACTGTCTTACAGCTTGTCAAACACTTCCTTGGCCAGTCAGATTTCTCTCTCCAATCGAGTATGTCTGGGATATAATGGGAAGGCAACTGCATCTACCAAGGAATGTTGATGACCTAGCCCGACAATTGGAGCAAATTTGGCAAGAAATACCGCAGGAGACCATCAGGAAGCTTTATCACTCAATACCACGTCGTGTGGTAGCTTGCATCCAGGCTAGAGGTGGGTCGTCAACACCTTATTGAGCTAGTTACTTTGTAATTCTGAAATAAATCATTCAGTTTTTCAAAAATTTTAATCATTTTCTATTCTGCACATAATTTTCCTACCCGTCATTTTTTGTCTCCATTGGACAACTCATTCTTGGTGCGGTCGTTTTTTTTTTTTTTTGTTATGGAGTGTATTATCTTCAAATCTATATCTTATTCTCATTTGGCATTGGTCATAGTAATTATTCTAGTATTTCTGATTCGGTAAATTCATTCAGAGAATCATCTAAAATGAATGACTACTACAAGATGATATATTCCGTACAGCGTAGTGGATGAATGCCTCGATTTTAAAAATTGTAATGAATTGTTGTAATTAGGAGCCATAATGACGAAATAATAAAAAGAAAAGTATCATTTACCATTTTATTCCCTCTTTGAATAAGCAATATCAGAATACATTGCAGCGGCTTTCTTCAATAGCAACGACAAGAGTTAAAATGCCTTAATAACTGGACAGAGAAAAATGTCTCTCTGTACCTGATCGGTGAAGCGCTGCAGAAGGCGACGGTCAATTTTTCTTCTTACCCAATGGACCAGAGCTCGATACACTGTAGGCACACCAAAGTCAGAACAACTGTCCTTCCCCTCCATATGGTGTAGGAAATTCATCCCATCACCGAAATGGTGACCTAGGACTTGAACACTAGATGGCAGCACAGTATACAACTACTGGTTGCATATGCCCTGCCTCAAAGCACTTGCCACTGTGTGTCTAACAAAAACAACCGCACATAAATCAAAACTACTGATCTTCAGGCTACGGCCCACTCGGCTCGAAACAGCCGATTACTTCAGAATGAAATCTGCAAATACCTGCAATACCAAACAAAACTCAATTCAATAGGGAGGGGATATATATAAATTGCAGTAATGGATATAAAAGCGACCTTCTTTACAACTACGAATATTTCTCTTCGTATCATCATGATGATATTGGAGGGGAGGTATGCAGCGGGTCTTCAATAGCAACGACAGGAATTAAAATGCCCTAGTAACAAGCCTAAGAGAGACGTCTCTCTTAACCTGGTCAGTAAAGGCGCTGCAAAAAGCGACTGGTCAATTTTTCTGCGGACCCAATGGACCAGAGTTCGATGCTTCGCTGGCACCCCAAAGTCAGGGCAGCCCCCCTCCAAGGTGTAGGGAATTCATCACAAAGCCGGAACATTAATAATGTTGAACGGTTAAATAATCGCGTCCTTGACCAAAGATAATGAAGAGTTCTATTTATCTGGTTAACTTTAAAAAGCTGAATTCATGTCAGAGAAGAGTCGAGTGATGGCATCCGATTCAGGTATACACGCTTAGAATATCATCCCACAGTTGCTCGAATCATAATAGCGAAACCTATGAATTTCTCCAATTTCATTATCTCAACCGCCCTATTCACTACACTTCTTATATAGTAAATGTCATTTATATATGTCGCGATTCTTTCATAAGACGAGGTTCTTGCATCGTATTAAAGTAGCCTCCAGACTAAAACTTCGGGGGCTTGATTGTGTTGAAACGGATTTCAAGGTGATTGAGGAGAGGAAGCTAGAAGAGATAAAAGGCATGTTATCTTGGTGGAATCTTCAAAAGAAGACCTTAACCCACCCTGGGATGTTGAGTCAAATATGAGGATGATGAGTAAAGTCCCTCCATAGATCAGTTGAAAAGAAAGCCTGTTATAAAATGACAGGGGAGACTTTATTTTCCAAACTTCTGCAGAACACAAATTCAATGGAAATCAGTGGCGGCTCTGTTTTCTGTGACTATCTTTCAGGCTTCGAATTTTTAACATAGTTCGCATCATCTCAAAAACTGGGAGTAAACCTTCTCCTCTATATGATCTTAATTTTATGGAAATATATCTAGATGTCTGATAATCAATTGTTTCTTCTCCATTTATTAAATAGATTACTTGGTAGATTTTATTAGTAATAATTATCGTATTTGTGAGACCAAAACTCGTTAATTTACTATAAGCCATTGTATCAAGTAAATAATTATTACAAATGTAATATTTGTTATCTAGACGCAAAGTGAAGAAAAAAATATAAAACTTTTTGACAAAGAGGAGAGACAGAAAGAGATATCTAGTACATCACTCATTTTTGCCAAAGACAGCAAAAATCTTATAGAAAATAGACTTTTTGAAAGAGAACATTTGTATTTAGTAAGAAGCATTTGTAAGAGAACACTTTAAGTGAAAGCATTTTAAAGCATAAGAGAACATCTGTATTGAGTAAAATGCATTGTATTATTCTTGAAACAATATTTAAGCAATTACTAATACTGCACTGCTCTTACAATAGACCCTGCATCACTTGTAAATGTGATCGTGTCATCAACCCTTTTTATTGTATGTATTCAGTAAATAAAATTCTGCTAGTTGTTTTTCTTCCTGGTGTAGACTTTTTAATGGCCTGCAGTGTTCTACTTAATTTTTAAATGTAATCTAAATCTTCAAAGCATAACAGAAGTTATTAATCACTTAGAAGTTTTGACTTACCTCATACAGGTAAAACTTATTATGTACAACGGGATTGGTCGAATCTAGTGAGGAAATCATATTTTCAAACCTCTCGTTTCTGTCAAGTATAATTTACTCTAGTTTACTTTTTCATCAATATAAGGCTTAACTCTTATCCGTTACTCATTTTTTTTTTTATTCGTATAAGGAATAACTCTAATCTGTAGAATTGTGAAATGCGTCTTTTGTTTTTGTTTTGGGCAAGTTTATTCAAAATGAATCATCTGATTTCAAAATTCGATATTTTCAGAATGATAAGCAAAACATGAATACGGAGAAAAACTGTAAAAGCTTTATATTGTAAGAAATAGGCGGTTCTCGTATATTCTTCGTGAAGATATTCACGGAAGCTATTTTAGAAGTTTTCACGGAGATAATTTTGCAGTTGGATCGGTCGCAGTGGACCATATGACTTGATACTACACAGCTGGCCAACGAAATCTCTGTTTTTGTCCTTTTTCCTTTATAAGAGAAACTTTGCAGGGAAGCGTCATCGCAGATTCGTAACAATTTTATAGAAAGTAAGATATATTGGGAGGACGGAAAGTAATGTTGTTTCTGCGGATGCCGATATTCGTCAGTCATTTATCAGTTCATTGCGTTCTTCAAAGTCATCTTAAAGACGTTTTAAGGTTCGAGTGCCTTGTTTACTTGTAAATAATTAATCTTAATTTATTTCCCCCCTATTTAACGTGAAATGGCCAGCCAAATACCAGAAGTGGTACATATCCGACGTTATATACTTTTTGAGTTTCACAAGGTAGTAATGCAACGGTTGCTACCAAAAACATTTGCGATGTTTATCCAAACGCATTAGACGTTCATAAGCACCACCAAGTGGTTTTCTAAGTTCAAATCCGGTAATTTGGATCTTTCCGTTCAGGAATCCCAACAACTTTAGATGGTAACATGTGAAGGGCAGGAAGTGGACGCAAATCCGTATCAGACAATCGAGAAGCAGTCAAACACTCTTACCCAACTTTGGTCGACCAGCCAAGACCATTTGGGTCAAATTGGTAAAGTTATCAGAGAAGATGTTTGGGTACCGCATAATCCGTCCGAAGAAAACAAAGCTAACCGATCCATCACATACTACTTATTGGCACAATACTGAAGCGGGGTTTTGATCACTGGAGATGAAAAATGGGTCCTCTTTAATAATCTAAAATTCAAAAGGCAGAAGCTTCCTCCATATAAATCGCCAAGGAGTACAGCTAAGGCGCTTTTCTGTGTTTGGGAGAGTATTCACTGGGTCGTTCATTTTGAAGTGCTGAAACCGGGACAAACTGTGAATGGAGACCTTAACTATGAAAAATTGGATCGAGTGAATCAATCTATAATTGAAAAGTATCTAGCGATTGTCTACAGAAAAAGGGTTATTCCGCGACAAGGTAATGCAAGATCGCACTGCGCAAGATGAACCCTGCAAAAAATTAATGTATTGGGATGGTAGGCATTGCCTCACCCACCATACTCTCCCGATACTGCACCATCGACTTTCCATTCATTCCGATCACTGCAACATTTTCCAAATGGCAAAAAAATTGAAAATTTGGATGAGGTCGTTAACACCATCTCCAGATATTTTGCTTAAAAACCAATTGATTGTGCCAATTAACCAATTGATCGTTTTGCTTAAAAACCAATTATCGATCCTGCATTAAAAATTAGCACATTAGATGGCAAAAGGTCGTTGATAATGAGGGTGTTTCCATCATTAACGATAAATCTATCTGTTTGAACACTTATTGCAGAAAAACGACATTACAATCCGGTCCCCCTAATACAATTTAAAAGTCTTTTTGTTTTAAAACAACGCTAAGTGTCTGTTTTCACTTGGCTCAGACTTCCACATATTCATTCACGTTCACTATCCTTTCTCACAACATATGTTACACCTGGTGCGCGAATCTCCTCTATTTTCTGTGGTGCTTTTCGAAACGGTTAGCCGGTGAAGAATTAGTCTAACAACCGTGTCGAGAAGTATGACACTGCTTTCTATATATGTCTCTGTTACATAATTTTTAAATAATTATGGAAACAAAATGAAAGATAATTAGGTGGTAAGATAATAGGATTTATACAAATATTTTGTTTATAATTCCTAGTTTTAGGAGGCTAAAACGAAAAATAAAATTTAATTTCCCAGCCCCCCCCCCCCCAGTTGCAATGATTAGGAAGGAAATGCATTTCCTTCCTAATCACTGCAACTGATAACATGAGGCCGCAGTTGCTTAGGCAATCATGGATTCGGATTCGTGGCCGGCGGTTTTTGTTCAGTCGCGGGTTCAATCCTTGACTGCCAAAGACCCGCCTTGCAGCCGGGGCTGATGCACGTTAAATCTGTCGGGGCCCAAAGTCCTCCCGTTCGAGTGGTGTGGATGTTAGGTTAGAGGGGGGTGCCAGCTCAGGTGTCGTCCTCGTCACTTGATCGTGGTTCAAAATTACGAGGTCCGCCGCCAATAGCCCTATTTTAACGTTTCTACATGTTTTATATCACCCTAATACAATTCTCCCGCCCATCTCGGAGGTATTCAATCTTTTAAATTTAGGGAACCCTTTGGGCTTACCGGTCTCTTGATCAAAGAACTACTAACAATAGGATATCAAAGATTTATTCTACTCAGATTTACAAAATTATTATTACATATTTATTTCATCACTATACAAAGATCTGAATAAGATAATGAATGGTAAGTAGCTATTGTTTTTTCCCCCTCTAAAATATATTCTATTAATCATAGACAAAAGCAACATTTTAAATTATAACAAATTAATAAAAATAATTTTTTAATGACTTGGCTGTGATTGTTTTTTTTTTATTATTGAAAATGATTTTTATGTCTGGAATAATAGTTGAAATCTGCAATCTAATATCTTCATTAGCATCAAATCTCTTTCTGTATTTTGTTTTCTTCGCAGCGCGCAAAGAGAAAGATTTTTTCGCATGCAGAGACTGAATGACAGATGTTTCACAGCTATTTTGGCAATTTCAGGGTATTCTTTTTAATGTCTATATCCAAAAATGCATAATATCAACTTGACAAAATTTTAGTTTTAATTAGTGTCAATATATCTATTTTTTTTTTGCTCTCTTTCTTTTATTAGGAGTTCGGAGGTGTCACAGTTTTGAAAAGGGTTTTAGACCCAAGATAATTTTTCTTTTTGAACAGGATTAACATTCATAAAATGCTTTTAGCAGATCTGATAAATGTTGGACCAAGCTAATTTTTACAATTTTATTGGGATTAACGCTACTATTCCCTAAAAGGTAAAAAAAAAAAAAATTGAAAAGCATGGAGTATTATCTTTCAAAATGCCATCTGCCAAAAATCTCAATTTTAAAAGAGTGGCGTCAATTTTACTTTAAATGAAATAAGTGGGTGATTCTTCATCTGAGCCAAAGAACGGAGACTAATATGAGACCCAATGCGTCTCGATTAACGTACTTGAAGCATGAGATTTTCATGAAATTTAAGATTTTATTTTATCCATAAATATTTATTTTTATTTTTACAAGCAAATTGTCTTTAAGAATTCGATCCCCTATAAAAATTAAAATTTTGGTTCTTTGATTAAGCAAATAGTGTTGATAACCTATCAAAGTTCCAGGGAAACCTAGGTTTCCGCGAAACCCAGGTTGAAGACCTCTGCAGTAGACAATATCTCTCATTTTGGAACTTCAGTGCGTATCTGGATCTTCCTCATTTTTTGAAGACTCTAGACAGAACTACAGAGAAAGCTCGTTAAGTAGGATCAATTGAGACCACGGCAGGTCAAGGATATCGAAAACTCGGGATAGTCGGGAAATGGCAAAAATGAAATAAAATAAAACATACCGACAAAAATGCAAGCTGTAGTAGCTTCACCTCTAAATATGTTAAATCAGTCAAATAAAATGCCGAAGTGTGGAAACATAAATGAGAGTTTTTATAAGTTTGACCAGAGAAAGAGGTTGTTGCTTTGAAATTGATTTTCTTCGTCCTTCATTTATGCTTTGTTTGAATAAATAAATTTTTCGGCTTGATTCATTGATTGATTTCATTAACGTCGCACTGGAAGCAACACGAAGGCTATTGGCAACGAAACTCGTGATTTAGAACCTAGATCAAGTGACGAGGTTGACATCTGCGTTGGCACTTCCCTCTCCAAACATCCCCACCACGCTAACGGGAGGATTTTGAGCCTCGACAGAATTAACGACCATCAGCTCCGGCTGCATGATGAACCTTCAGTGGCATCATGACTCGACGGAAACCACCGGCCGCGACCGTGACCGCTCAGCTGCCGAGGCTACATAAAACTCATCGAACACACATTTCAACAGATAGTTTGAAGGGAATTTAGAAGCTTTCGACAACGGAAAAAAATATCTGCTTTAGCGCAATATTTAAATAATGTACAGTCCCTTTTTTTAAAAAAAAAAAATTAAAAGCAATGGATATCATTTGAGAGGATATCGTCAAGATTTAATTATTACTAAGAAATAACAGAGATACCGAGATAAAATTTATTCTGAACATTAATTGATCCTTGTGCATGTCGAAAATTACTGCTATTAATGTTGATTTGTTCGATTTTCAGGAAGCCGCAGTTCGAAATGACCCGTAGTATCGTAATTTCTTAATTATTATCCCAAGATATCGTGATTATTAAATTATTACTAAAATAATTGAGATAGAAACCTAATTTTCATTTATTATTCTCAAGACTTCTCTACATAGTCACCATCCAGAGTTATTCTTTTCTTCCAGGTTTCTTGACCTTTCGAAGACCGTCATTGTAAAACTCAGCAGATTGAACCCTGTCTTCTCCAGACTGAGGGTTACTCCAACCTACGGTTTCCTGAAACCAAACAAATCCCCATTATACACTTCAATTACGACGCAGAATAAGTTTTATCCAGATGTCTCGGGTATTTCTTAGCAATAATTAAGACTTTACGATCTCTTCTCATAAATAAACCTTGAGATGTCATAATCTGTCGATCTGTTTGTGCAAAAAAAAATTCCATTTACGAACTTAACTAATTATGTATAAGCAATCAATAATCGTACTCGATTACTGATTGCAGTTCAATATTGCCCCTTCCCCAATAATTGTACACGATTATTGATTTTTAATCAATCGCGATTGATTGATTGATTTAATTAACGTCGCTCTGAAGCAACACGAGGACTATTAGTGACGGTCCTCGTAATTTGGAACCTCGGTCAAGTGACGAGGACGACACCCGAGTTGGCACCCGCTCTCCAAATTTACTTACGCTTACCCGCTTACGGAAGGACTCGGGACCTTCCCCGTGCACCAGCCCCGGCTACAAGGCAGGTCTTTAGTGGAATCAAGGCTCGAACTCAAGACTGAACGACAACGCCGCCCGCGACCATGACCACTAGATTACCGCGGCCCAACGAATTTTTTCGATTATATGTGAATAAAATCAACGAACTTGTCATTTTATTCACATATAATCAACAAATAGAGTATGAATCTTAATTTCAGAAGCTGATGAGATCGTCTATTAACGTCGCACTGAAAAGATCACCAGGCCTAATTGGCAGAATGCCGTAGGGGACCGAGCTTACCCAAAAGGCTTAGACGGACCTCGGTCAAGTGACAAGAACGACACCTGGATTTGCATCTCCCTCTCCAAATTTCCACATCGAGAGGACTTATATCTTGAACAGATTTTAATTTAGAGAAGATAATGAAGCCAATTTTGCGAGCAAGAAGAGAACGATTGAAGTTGTTTTGTTGCATTTTCCGTTTGGAGTGTAAAGTTTATTGGCGCAAGAGCCAGATATGGCTATGCTGCGCCAAACAAGATGTAACTGTGGTCTAGACATGCAAGAAAAATTGAAAAGACAAAAAATTATTGACAAGGAGAGTTGAAAATAGAGAAGGATAGCTAGGGTATTCCGGAGGAGCGTCATCCGTGTTTACCAAAGACAGTAAACCCATGGGAAAGAGAAAGATCACTAAGGTGCATCAGGGTCATGATGCCCGTACTTACCTGAAGAAGGCAAGTCCCTGAGGTCCCCTGGTATAATCCACAGGGGCAGGGTGCCCGGCTATACCCCCAGACGCTGGGTACCCATTTTAGTCGCCTCTTACGACATGCATGAACTACAGTGGGACTATTCTGTCATTCCTGGTATCACACGGGTCCATTTTCCGTTCGGATAATGTTGCACCACAAGTCATTTGTCACGGGTGATAAAAGTGAAAGGTTTTGCTCACTTTTTACACATAATATTGCGACCCTGGCTATTCGCGATTTTCTCATTACTAACCTCGGGAACTTTGTATCAATTATATTTGTGCATAGAATGACAATCTCTTCCCAACCAAAATGAAACGCGATTTGATAAATTAGGTGAAGATAGAATTGAAATGAAGCGATTTGGAGAAAATGATAAATAAATGAAATAGATTGAAAGAAAAGTGAAAGGCGGTAGAGAATAACGACTTGCTGACAGAGAATTGTTATTTGGATTGAAATTCTTCTATTAGTTTTGTGGATTGAAATGGATTTTACAGGGGAAGTATTAAGAGGAGAATCAGTTATTTGTGAATTGATTGAAGTGAATAAGTTAGCTAAAAATTTATTAGTTGATAAGTTAATTCGAGTGACAACTTTAACTATCCATCCTTAACTGATAATTAATTATTATTATTTGATTTCTTCTTTCGGGTCTGCAATTGGAGTTTGGCTTTATTGCTTCATATCTTTAACTGAGAGATAGCGCAAGAGCAGGGTAGAATACATATGTAAAGTTCCCACTCATTTTCCTTTCATACATTCCTCATTTATTCACTTTTTCATACAAAGGTAAACATTTGAAAATGGAGCGCGAAGGAAACATTAAAACACGAATATTTCTTTCCCAAAGTAGTCCCATAAATTAAGAATGCGTCACATGATACACTGAAAAATAAAATAGTTTATAGTACATTTCTTTAATAACGATTCCAGTAATTTTTCAAAATACGCGAGTGAAAGAATTATTACGGAAATTTGCAGATCGCTCTTCTCGAATTAAAAAAAAAAAAAAATTCTTCGTATAAACCGACCCGGGTTATCCAGAGATCACGGTTATGAAACACTAACGCATCAATATCGTTCAGATCTGTCATAGTTGTGACAATTGAAAGGAGAAAAACACTTTAACTAGAAATTCCTAAAAGCTTCTTTACCGAATGAGATTTGACTACGGGGAAAAATGGCGAACCAGGAAAAAGTCTTATCTACCAAAACGAACACAACTGGAAATTAATGGAGCACGTCGAGCAGATGCACTCTTGCGTTGTTACATTTTAAAACACATAAAATAAATGTTATTGAGGAAATTATGCAAACTTGACAAAATAGCCTTCACTAAGGAAGGAAAATTCTTTTACTGTAATCTAAAAATCATTGATCCCAATGGTTCTTGAATTGTAGTATGCATACTTTTAAGAGAGCATAAGCGTACAAAAACATTTCTCAAAAAAAGAAAAACGCCCAAAGCACTCGCGAGGATATGTTTTAACTCAATTACTTAGAATAGAGTAATAAAATAAGCAACCATCGTACAAGATACAGTTAGTAAAGAACTGTACCATAAATTATTTTATTTTTCATACCATAATTTGTATCCTTAATTTATGGAAAATTTTTTAGGGGGAATGTTCGTAATTAAAAGTTACCTTCCATTTAAAGATACTCAAATTTTAAGTCAGTTTTCCTTTGAAAAAAAGTGAATGAATGAGCGACAGTCGTATTCAATGCCGCAAGAGCCAGGTCTAGCTATGCTGCGCCGAACAAGATGTTATCGTGTTCCAGACGTTTAAATAAATGGAGGATGGGGAGGAAATAAAAATTGATTGACGAAGGGTCGATAATTGAGAAAGATCGCTAGGCTAATTCGAGGCGCGTCACCGATGTTTACCAATTTATTTTTATTACGTCTCACTAAGAAGTAACTCTGAATCTCGGTCGAGTGATAAGGACGACTCTTAAGTTGGCACCTCCCTCTCCAAACTACCACACCAGTGATAAGACTGAGAACTAGGCTACCGCGACCTGTGTTTACCAGTCGTTTTGGATTGTTTATTATCGCTGCATTTAAAAGCAACATATTGATTATTGGCGACGGTTTAGTTTAGTTTTTTTTATTAACGTCGCACTAGAAGCAACACGAGGGCTATTGACGACGGACCTCGTAATTTTGAACCACGGTTGAGTGACGAGGACGACACCTGAGCTGGCATCCCCTCTCATAACATCCACACCACACCAACGAGAAAACTTTGGGCCCCGAACAGATTTAACGTGCATCAGCCCCGGCTACACGGCGGGTCTTTGGCAGCCAAGTTATTGGAGACGGACCACGTAATTATGAGCCACGGTCAAGCGACGAAGACAACACTTGATCTGTCACATCCTTCTTCAAACTTCCACACAATGACAACGCGTATCTACACTGCGGGTTTTTAAAGATATCAGGGATCGAACTCACAAGTTGACGGAAACAACGCCGTCCTCGACCATGACCACTAGGCTACCGTGGTCTTACTTACGTGCTAAATATCGACTCAAATGAAATCCCATTTCCCGTAAGTCCGTCACGGTTTGAGCATATTGAAGCATTGTATTTTGTCATCGGAGTAATATGTGCATGCAAAATTTCACTCCGATCGAATGAAAGGCAGCGGGTTAAAAATCGAGTATAAATTTTGAACTGGAAAACATTTTAAGTTTAGAACCGAAGGGGTTCCCGCCATCCGGTCATTCTCATTACGAGAACATATTGTTGATCCTATGGAATTTGTTTCCCTTTTCATTTTTAGATTATTTCATCTATTTGAACGCAGAAAAAAGTGCATCCGAAAGAGCGGAAAATTATGACGGTTCTTGAGAAATTATATTTCCCCTCCGATTTTTAAAACATATTTTACCCTTATTTTTTAATGATTCTTTTGTGAGTTTTCTGGTCTTAACAAAATATTCTGAACTATTTTTCCTCGTAGCGTTCATAGAGCGATTTGCAAATGGAAAAGATATCGCTCAGTTTTTTCTCATCAAATCGTGTGGAACCCATACATCAAAAAGGTTATGCAAGTTTCACAAAATGCTCATGGAGGGTGGATTTAGATATTTTTAACATTTCTGCTAATTTACGTTTCGTATAGTGTGGGGAATTTTTGATCAGTATTTTTATCTAATCTTTTCATCTGCTGTGGAGGACCTCCCTGGTTGTTCTCGAATTTTTTTAAAGCTGAAAAATCACTAGCTTTAAAAGCTAGCAAACCACATCTGCACAGTTTTTTTTAGCTACAGCCCCTTCACCATAGCACATATCTGGTTTGCCATTTTTGAATCACTTTAACCTTTCAGGTAAGAGAAAAGCATTAATCCCTAAAATGCCCCTTTTCCCCCACATTGAAAGGTATATAAAGCTGTGACAAAAATTAACAATCATAAAAAATTTTCCAAATACGCCCGAAGTACTTTCTTTTACGATATGTTCACGACCTTTATTTTCATTCATCCCAATATATTCCAGACCTGGCCTTGCGCAGCTTATCAAAAATCGGCATAAACTTTACAAACAACGCAATATCATTTTTTCAGAAAGAGGCCAACGAAATAAGAAATTTTTTACTTTTATTAAATCAAGCTTTTATTTAAAGACGGACTAAAAGTTACAAAAATAATTTTTTTAATGTAAAATAATACATAAAAGTTTGAGGCACTTAATTAAAAGTACATAAATAATTACTGATGAATTAAGTACCATAGTTTCTTATGAAATCAAAAGTATTATAACATCGAGCTTTTATAAATTATATATTATTTTACATTAATTTTTTTTACTGGCATTTTATTCCTGTAAACCTAGAAAATATTAAAAAAAATGTAACGAATTACGTGTGTATAAAAATTCAATTGAACTGGGCATTGTTCACCCCCCAATCTGTCAATACCTGAGGCATGCCTTAGCATTGTATTGTCATTAGTAATGTGTATGCCAATTTTTACCTGGATCACATGATACAAAGTGGGTTGAGTTAAAATCAAAATTTTTACTAGGAAGACAGTCATATGAACATACAGATTAAATAAAAGCTTGTAAAATAATATCTAGATGAAAACAGAGAGGGAGAAATACAATTTCTTAAACAGAAACAAGGCAACTTTATTTTTATGCCGAAATAAATGATTTTTGAATTAAACCCATTAATTTCAATGAAAAAGTTTAAAAAAGACTGGGCACATTTATTATAGGATGTACTTGGAAAAAATTCTGATAAATACATTTTGTTTTTATATTACTAAATTTAAGTTTGCACTTATTTTATAGAAGTACCTGCAAGATTATTACTTTTCTTTCCATCAAAAATATGTCTCTATTGAATAATCAATACTATTATAGCAGGATTTTTAAATTTCAGTGAAAGAATATTTAGAGAAGATTTGTGCTTTCAATCACATATAAATTTTCTTTTAATATGCATTTGAAAATATTATTTAGAAATGCTTAGCTTTAAATAGTCCTTAATTATAAAAAAAAAGATTACAAAAGCACTGAATCTTAGTAACAATACATAATTATGAGGATGAAAAATAAATGAGATGAATTATATTTATATATACAAAAAAGTACATTAAATTTATTATAATTATTTAAACAATTTATAAAGTTCAATATATAAAACATACATTTCATAGCTATACTGATCCAAGTCAATAAAAAGAGAAATTTATCAAGGTTGCATTCATAAAACAATAAATTACATCATTTTAAAGACACTCAAGGAAGAAAAAAAAATCAACGAAATATAATATAATTGTATTATTTACAGTAATTTGTAAGGGGAATATCCAACAAAAAAATAAAGAAAATTAATTATAATCCTTGAAACAGAATAAAAAATAATATTTAATAACTAATAAAGGTGCATTACAATAGTATTTGTTTCAAATATATTTTATACACAAGACGATAACTTTTTTTGTATTATAGAAATAATACACTCTACGACATAGCATTTTTAAATATCATTAGCAGATATAATTTTCACATCTACAAATACATATGTGCAAGTTTACTCTAGAATTCAAATTTGTATTTATTTCCCCTTCTTCAAGTGACACAGACAGCAGATTCAAATGAAACAAGTAGCACTTCATGTGTAATTATTTTATTTCCTACATCTAATTGCCTAACAATAAAGCCATATACAAAGGGAAAAGAGTGCACAAATGCACAACAACATGGTCCTGTTTATGTATAATAGTGTATATGTATGAAGTGCACAAAATTAAAACATTTTGCATGAATTAAAAAAAATTCAGTTTCCACGTTTTACACAGTTGTGTGTGAATGATATATGACATTGAAACATTCAATACATATGTTCATATGGATTTAAACCAATAATGCAATACATTTTTAAATACTATTATATAATTTGCTTCCTGGTATATCAAAAAATTCATTAGTTACAGAGCTAGAAGCTATGAAATATTTTTTTTTTTTGAATTTATTTGTGTAGAGCAGTTCTTAAGTATATTCACAGGTTCGTATAATTAGCAGTTCTTTTATATAAACATAGCTACAACAATAAAAAATATACATTTTTATTAATACATATTTCACAAAATTTTAGAACTATATTTTCACATGGATATTTTCCTCTCATAATTCAGAAACAGGAAAAATGAGCAAATATGTGCATTACCCATGAATTGTTAAATTAAATAAGAGAAAAAAAATTATCAGGAGGAAATTTCCTCCTTTTTACCAACTCAAGGCATACCATTTTTCTATCCCTAATGCTAAGAAGCGCAATTGCTCACTAGAATTAAAAAATAATAAAAAAAATTGCAGATAATTTTTTTTAAAAAAAAATTTTCAATGTGAATTGCAAGGGATTTCTTTCTTTTGAACAAAACAATACTGGCTTTAATTTAAGAACTTGTAGACCTTTATTTGAAAGTACATGAAATATGAAAATCAAAAAATCAATCATTACATAACAAATTATGATATTGTATAAAAATATCTATAAGACATGTACAAAGAATAAGAAATCATAATGAATTACATGTGTATTTAATCAATTTAGTTAGAAATGACAAGATTTTAAAAAAGAATATTTACTTTAAAGATTGACACAAAACAAAACATTTGATAGACTCCAAACACATTTGCCTATGTCACAAATTAACAACTGGAGTAAAAATCACAAATAAAATTTCTATTTCATGTCACTATTACCCGAGTTCAACAGGCACACATCTAACTCTATTACTAACAATAAATACTAATATAGAGCAGGAAAAATTACAAAATCCAAAAAAAAGCAAAATATCTACTTACAAAAGAACTTATCTCATTAAATGTCTATAAAATCTCTTGAACAAAGAAACAATGGTGACAAATTGCCCCAAAAATTCAACTTAAACAAGATAATCTTTTCAAATTATTATGGCAAACTTTAATAATAAAGACACAGTAATTCTATGATTTCATAAGGGGGGGGGGGAATGAAACACTTAAATTTTTTTAAAAACTTAACATCTAATGTGAATGATGTCTAGTTAGTATAAAGTTTTTGAAAGACAAATGACAGAGTCAAAATCATAAAATTTAAAAACACATACAAATACACTTAGAATTAATAATTAAAATTTACAAATTATTCACATACTTTTCATTAATGAAGTGGCACATAGATTCAGACAACTTATACAATAAGTTGCAGGGCTAATCCTCCATAAGTTATGATCAACCTTTAGATACTTGTACATTAGCATATCCAGAAAAAGTTAATCAACAACTATATTGGCTTTGAAAAATTATCCAAAAATGTTGTTATATGCCAAGTTCTGTTTATAAATTTGATGGTTTACCAGTATAGCACAACTATTTTACACAACTTCATACAATACATTACACACACTGTACAGTATACAAAACTGTCATTCAGTCACAGGGATGTACAATATACTTTCAGAAGCAAACATGAAAAATAATCAAACATTCTAATATATGTACTTTTAAACATGAAATTGCTTAAAATGGTATAGATTTATATTTGAAACTGTACAAGATAAATTAGCTGGAAATATAGTCTTCAGTTTAAGCACATATATTATTTTTCACATATTACATCACCTATAGCTGGCAAGAGCAGGTTCGCTAAACTGCTATTTCAAAAGCCAAAAACTGGGCAACAGGTCCGTCATGTATTTGAAAAAAAAATTAAGGAAGATTAAGAATTACAATATACATAGAAAAGTGTGCTTATAAAATATAGAAAGGTATTTCTTTGCAGAAAATTACATTCACAGGCTTAGATTAAATAAGTGAGGGAAAGGGAAGTCATTATGCATTTAATTAAATAAATTCTCATCATTGAACAGAATCAAGCTATAAAATTTGACATGGAAAATGTTCTTTGAGACTAATTACTAGAAATGCACATCATTCAGTACCATTATTTTATTACTACATAATTAATTTTTAAATCTACAAACCAAATCTAAAAGGAAATTTTAAATTTGAATACTTAATCATTTTGTTCCAGTTGCAATCACCACTCAATTAAAAGTCTAGTGATAAAATATACAAATTAAAAATTTTCTTGTCCAATATTTTTTGAGACTGTCTAAATATGCTATACTAAATATTTTCTTAAATTCACAAATAAAATTAAACTTAAAATGTATAATTTTGAAGAGCAATAAAAAAGGGGGAAGAAAAACTTTTCTCACTCTTCATTGTCAACTTTGCATCAACAAATAAATCAAACTGTAACAACTAAAAAATAATTAAATAAAATTATTTTTAATCTACTATGAGTAATTCAAAATAACATAATATTTATAGTAATTTATGTACAACCTATATCAGGTACATCGAACACTGCTCGAAATGTGTTACAGACTGCGAGACCCTCAATAGAACTAGAATGAGGGAAGAGGTCTTCCACACTTCTTTTTGTTTTGGTTTTCTCTTTAGTGGCTTAGCTGCCTGCCCTCTGACAGTAAAAGTGTCATGCAGTTGCAGTGGAAGTCGAAGCCCCAATCTGTGCAGCACTCACACTGCTGCCAGAAGTTGTCAGCGAGTTGCTAATTGTGGAGGACTCGGCCGCCATGTGGGTCATGCTGCTAGAGCCTTGATCGACAGCCCCGGCATTATTTGTTCCAATGGTTTGACTACTGTTGAGTATGTGCAGTGGAATCAGGATGGAATTTAGAGAGGGTTGAATCTTTAATTCTAGAAAAAAATAAATATAAAGTAAGGATCTGTTACTACACCCAAACCTCTATAACTTAAAATTTTCAGAGAGAAGTGATTTCTCACCAGTTTTTCCAAGCAATTGACTATTTACATTTAATGAATAAATTTATAATAATTAACGACATGAATAAATTTACATTTATATACTGTCAAATAATGCAATGAACAAATTGATTTTTATTATTTAAAAAATTACCTCCCTAGCATCTCAACTACAATGAGTCAAACATGAAGTAATTCATATAAATGAACAGAATATAAGCTTTTGCTTCTCACACAGTGTATTCACAAAGTTCAAGGACTGTTCGCACACAGAACATATGATGCAAAGGATATATTTTACATTTGCTATTAAGCTTTCACTCTCCTTTCAATTTAATACAATGCTTGGAATGAGTATAAAGATTTGTAAGCGCTTCCACTCCTTCACTTTCGAGTTCCAAAGTTACAACTACTTCCATTTCTCCTGTTGACCCAATACTGCTGTCCCTTCTCTTCAATTTCAACTTGGGAAATAAAAATAGTCCCAGAGGACACATCTGGTGAATACAGGGGTGGTTGATGCACATAACCTGCCTTCTTATCAAAAACTGCAGCATAAAGATGGAGATGTGCATTATCATGCAAAAGGCACCAATTTCAACAGTCTAATAAATGGTTGCCACCCCCTGAATTCGTTTCAAAAGCCGATCAAAAATCCCCAAGTGCCTCACTCATAACGGAACCTTCCTGACAGAATTTACAATGAATGATGTTGGTTGGTTTGATTAACATCGCACTAGAAGCAACACAAGGATTATTGGCAATGGACCTTACAATTTTGAACCTCATGCAAGTGATGAGGATGATACCTAAGCTGGCACCCCTCTCTCCTAACTTCCACACCACATCAATGGGAGGCCCTGACATACAATGAATGATGAATGACTTAAAAAAATTATCAGCATCAGTTTCAAAGTGATAATTTTCATACACTGATTCTGTTCCTGACTTGTCTGCTCGGTACTTTTCAATATTTTGTCTCCAGATTGTATTCAAGACACCCAAGTCTCATCTCCAGTGACAAAGTTTTGTAAATGTTATTGGATCCAGATTTGCATCTTCAAACAAATCTTTGCAGAAGGGAATTCAGTGGTTGTTTTGTTCAGGAGTCAGAATGTGCTGAAGTAATGTCTGCACAAAGCACACACACATTTTGAGTGAGTGCAAGTTGGGATTTACGGGATACGAACGTAAACCCCAACTATGCTATGATACACCAAATCATGGGTAACTATGATCTAGATAATAGAAATAGGAAACAATGATTGACAAGAGGTTGAAAATAAAGGATTGCTAGGGTATCCCTGAAGTGCATCACTTATGTTTCCTTAAGACAATAAACACTACAGAAGAGAAAAAAGATCACTTAGGTGTTTCAGTCATATTGCCTGTACTTAATTTAAAAAAGTAAACCACTGAAGGGTAAAGCACACACATAACTTTTTCTAATCCTTCCTCTTGAACATGAAAATTGATCCAACACTAGTCCCAAGACTATGCAATCCTTTTTATCATTAGTTGGCAGTTGAACCAGACCGACATTCATCTGTCACATTCTAAACATTTTCATCATCAATTCAAACATGGATACTGTCTTCAGTCAAGCCTCTTCAATCTTTAAACCTTGAAAAAAACTCAAGTGCTAGCGAACGACTCATAGTATCACACATTACCATAGGCAGATTTTGACTATTTTCAAAATGTGATCTTCTTTCATTGCAGTATTTCTTTCATTCTTTATTTGACTGATGCACACACATGCTTAACACAAATGAATACTGCCGAGTCAGAATTATGTTCATTTTATACATATGTTAAAGATACTTTTTTGTTCAGGAGTCCAGGAAATTTTTAAATACAATGTATATATACACTAAAGCAAACATTTACTAGCATACATACAGATTGCATTTCAAACTAGGTTTTATGAAAGAAATGTTAGTTACATTTAAATGAATTTATTTAACAATATTTACAAAAGAGCAATGAATATTCAACTGCATGGAATGCTAAATCACAATTTATAAAATAAGAGATGCAGAAAAAAATACAGATAGGGGCATATCAAAACTTTCAAGCAATTATCTATATATTATTTCTAGTTGTGAAATATTTAAGATCATTGGAGAGTGAGTGACTGTAGTATTTTATGGCGCAAGAGTCAATGCTGCACCAAAGATCACTGGAGAAAGAATCATTCTATAAAATAATGACTAGTTACAAGAAGAGCAATTTTACGATTAATTAAATTGTTTCCTTAAAAGAGCCATTTTAAAGCTATGTGTTCACTCCTCGGCCTATTCATAGAAATACTCTCTATCTTTGACTCAATCGGCGTTTTTGTTGTAGAAAGGTGGGGTTACTACAATACATTTCTGGCCTCAATAAAAGAAGTGCAAAATCAGTTTCCTCACCTATTTTTATAAACTATACTAAATTAAAAATTTTGCAGCATGTATTTTAAGGAAAGACAATGTGATGATAAAATATAATTCTTTTATAAAAAAAAAATATTTGGTTGCAACTTAATAAGTTGACATATGAAAAAAATTACTTTTGAAGGTTCAAAAGTAAATTTTACAAAATTCTAAGTTCAATATTGTTTGCAAACTTTTTTTTATGATCATGGCTTTTACAATAAAAGATACATAGCTAATAGGAAAAGGGAGGGAAGGATGAAGAAACTATTTAACAATTTTATGAATAAAATATAAAGACTACCAAAAAATTACAGAAATGATGCTCCTATAGCAAGGCATTTCTAATATAAAAATGTTTTAAAAATTTTAAATGCTTACATGAAGGTAATTTATCGACGTGAGTTATTTAAACAAAGAAATACGATAGTGATTAAGGAAAGTAAAGCACAAAAAATAAAAAATTTACAGTAAGATATAATTATCTAAGCCTAGTCTTACACTGCTGTTAATGAATAACAAAAAACCTATTTCCCCCCCTTTTTAAAAAAAATTTAATCTCCTCTTAAACACACCTATGAACAATCACAACTGTTAAAAACTCTTGCAGCAAAACATTAAATTAACCAACAGAAATTTCCAACGAGCAACTTTCAACATTCATATTATTTGTATATTTTCATATGGGTGACATTTCACAAATAAAAAACTTCATTGAATTTTTTTTTGAGTTTTCACACTTTTTATATATTAAAATATTGCATCTTTCATACAGCTTCAGTTTAATTACTTTTCCTTCACAAAAAATTTAATTTTACACATTAAACTAACCCTAACTTCAGATATATATACTTAAAATAAAATAAAATAAAAAAAACATTATCAATTAAAAGTAATATCCTTCTAAATTAAAATAACAGCATTTATCTTATTATCCCTTCCTAATACTCGACAGATAAGTTTCTACAATTTTAGGCACTATTACTTAAATAACAAGAAACCTTTAAATGAAAAATGCCTTTTATAATACATGATATTTTATACCTGAAAAGATATAACTATAATTCATTAATATTACCCATTTAAATTTTGAAGTTGCATCACATTTAAAAAAAAACCCTTATTTTTTCTATTTGTAGCATTATTAAAAAAATTGGAAATTATCAACTTTGATTAACAGTACATACATGAACAAAAAACAAGACCTTACCATGTTCCGTAAAATTAAAAAGAGGAGGCAATTCTCGAGAATTTGGCAACCTTGTTCCTGGTTCCCTTAATTCATTAAAAAATGGATGTGCACATGCTTGGAGGGGTGTACATCTCACTGAAGGTGTGTATTCTAACAATTTAGAAACCAGATCAACAGCTTCTGCAGGTGTCCTAGCACGAAATACCTGAGGAGCAAAAAATGAAATTGCAAAATGTTGTATATGCATCAAAATTCAGAAAGAAAAAAAAAGGGGAGGGGAAGTACCTTGCTCCAAGGATGGGCTTTGATTTGAGGAAACCGAAATTCCGTGTAATTACGGTTCATCTCTCGTATTTGCTCTTTTGTCGGAGTTCCAAGAACTTTGATTATTTCAACTAGTTGGTCTACACCACTGTCACCAGGGAAAATGGGTTGACCTAAAAGTAACTCTGCTAGCACACACCCAGCTGACCATACATCTGAATAAAGAAATATTAATATTAAAAAATTATTTGTAAATGAATTGAAAAAATCAAGTTGAAAAATTACACATATATATTCTTCACAAAACTGAATGTAGCTGGTTCAATTCTAAACTAATAACTTTTATCGCTAACATTTAAAATATATGACACTTCAAGAAATTTATATTAAGTTCATTTTAGGCCTCAAGAATACTAAGGAGCAAGTTGAAGAAAGCAAACTGCTTAAAAAGAAATGTTTCATTTCCCAGAAAACTTAATATTTCTTTGCAAAAGAATAACAAACTAACCATGCAGTATTTATTGATTAATTTACAAAAATTGAAGACATTTGGAACAACACCTTTCAAACCCAAAGGGCAGGTTCTATTTAGATTGAACATATTACTAAAAAAAACACTTTAAATAATAAAAGCTTACCTATCATTGTAGTATAGTCTGTTGCACCAAATATGAGTTCAGGGGCTCGATAATAGCGGGAACAAATGTAAGAAACATTTGGCTCACCATTTACAAGGTGCTTGGCGCTATGAAATAAAATATGATCTTATTTTAAGCTCTTCATTCTTAGTTCTGTCCTAATAAAATTAAAATGTTTTGCTGACACAACAATACATACACTTATAAGATATTTATTAAAAAGACATTTTAAATGATGAGTAAATCTTATCAAAATAGCAACTTTCCATGTAATGAAAATCAAAATTTAGACAAAATTTTACAGCAGAATGAAATTATGTATGTATGTATACATACATAATTAAACAATTCTTGAATTTTTTTAAAAAAAAAAAAAGAAAAAGAAAGCATACCTTCCAAAATCACACAGTTTTAAGACACCTGTATCTGGATCTAGCAGCAGATTTTGAGGTTTGATATCACGATGGCATATTCCAAGGGAATGAATATAAGCTAAACTTCGAAAGAGTTGATACATATATAGCTGTAAGAGATATGAAATTATTTTTCAAATAACTATGGAATATGGAACAAGTAACTTTGGAATATAAATTATTCACAATTTAAAAAATGCTCAATTTATAAAAGCTAGATTTTATTACCTTTATAAATGAAATAGGTATAGTTTGTTTAGCTTTGCTGTATTGTCTTGCCACTCTGTAAACGGTTTCCGGAATATATTCCAAGACCAGGTTCAAATAAATCTCATCTTTCTACAATGTAAAAGGAAAGAAATACTTTTAATGTAAATAAAAATTAATTCAAATTCGGTAAAAAAGAGAAGCTCTTTATTTTAAATAAATATAACTGCCTAAAGTTAGAAACTAAATTTATCACATACATACCAATCAATATTATAAATTCGAATAAAAAATAGCAATATTAAATTCGTACAATTTCTTTTATATTTAATACATATATGTTAATATTTAATCAGTAGCAAATTTTAATAATAATCATAGTTCTTTAGTAAAATATATACAAATATAATTGTCAAAATAATACAGTAAACTAAAAAATCACTATAATTACTAATAAAGAAAAGTAAATTTCCGAAGTTATTTCATTAAAATTGCATTAATGAATTTAGATATTTTAATGATAATTAAAAAAATTTCAAAATGATTATAAATTTTCCTCACAATTAATGCAAAAGAAACCATTAAAACAGTTTCCTTTTTAAAAGAGATTTAAATTTAAGAAAATATGTGAATAGGAGAAAGTCATAAGTTTTTATTTTTTTTAACATTAAGTTCAAAAAGAAAAGATCTAGAAATTCCAAATTAAAGAACTAAATATTTGAGGAAACAAAATTCATACTTTGTCACCACTTGAAAAAAAAAAATTCTTCAACTTCACAATATTGCAGTGATCTAACCTTCTCATAATTTGCAGCTCACGATTCTAAAAAAATGACAAATTATAAATACCCAACAATTCAATGGTCTCTTTAATGAAACAAATCTCAGCACAAAATGATAAATAGGCTTAAGTAATAAAAAAATACCTTAAATCTCTTATCCTGCAACACTTTTTTGATTGCTATAAGCTCTCCAGTCTCAGAAAGACGAGCTTGGTGAACTACACCAAAAGATCCATTTCCAATAACCTTGGTATCAGTGTAAGAAATTTCTTGAGGCCGCTCTGGACCTTGCCCGGGAGTTGCAACTACAGTTGTCACTTTATTACCATCTTTGCCTAGAACACACAATATCATTTATAATTAAAATTCTTTTAAATTACTTTTTACAAATTATCACAAGGGACAATGTCTGTAATCTTTATGAATTTTTTACATTAATTATTTTGAAGAAATAATTATTTCACGACAGAATTTAAGGTTATATTTACGAAACTGTGCTACATTATTCATTTTAAAGTTTCCATAATAGTGTTAAATGAATTTACACATTAAAATTTAATCACTAAGAGTTATACATAAGATTAAGAAAGCAGTAACATAACATCCCCAAAAGCATCGTAAGTACTATTGACCAACATTTTAAATACAGTGGAAGGGGAGAATTACAGCTTTCAAAATATAATACCCAAATGCAATAAATACTTTAATTTAAAAAAACTTAACGCAAAATAAAAATAAAATTGTTCCATACATTTACAATAACTATTTAATAGTTATTTGTGCATTTTTTTTTAAATGTGGACATTTATAATTAGTAAAAATATTAATACAATAAGAAAAAACACTTAGCCTAACAAAAAGGTACGATTTTGTTAAATATGAAATTAAAGTCAAGAAATCATTTATTCATTAGAAAATAGTTTTAAAACAGACAGAAAAAACACAAATTATGATCTTGATTCTAAAAACAAGCAAGATGATTCAGACCAACTTATAGAACAGTTACTAGTAAGACTCGCTGTAGAAGAGGGGTGGAAAGACAAACACAAGGATGGAGAAGGAATTCCCATTTGTAGATTAGGAAATTATAATCAATTTTAGGAGAAAAGCACATTTCCTTTTTACGATAGTAATTTTTCACAAAAAAATAACAATTCATAATTATCAGCTAATAAAAACATTAAAATCTTTCTGCAACAAAATGTTAACACAAATAAATATAAAGGCACGATGTGATAAACAAGATCTAAAGTGCAGGTACCATGCATAAATGTAAAACATTGATTTTAAAATATAATTCAATATTATCTTCTGAAAAACTATCTGCCAAAATTTCAATTTTAAATGGGTGGCGTCAATTTTACTTTATTCCTTTAAATTAGTGAAATAAGTGGATGATTCTTTACCTGAGCTAAAGGATGGAGACTAATAAGTGACCTAATGTGTCTCAATTAGTATATTTGAAACATGCGACTTTTATGAAATTTCAGATTTTATTTTATGCATAAAATATGGATATTTATTTTTACAAAAATACTGCCTTATTAAAATTCAATCTTTTATAAAAATTTAAATTTTGGTGAGTTGATTAAGCAAATAGTGATCTCTTATGGAACCCTGTCAAAGTTCTGCAGAACCCAGGTGAAAGACCTCTAGGGCAAGGAAAATCATGAATATAACAAACATATAATTATTGCAAGGAACAGCAAATGTGGCATGATGCAATGATTGAGACAAAAAGAAGCAACAAAATCTATGACATCATGTAAATTTCACATTAAAATAACAATATACTAGTAAGCTATACCACCTTCATGATTTAAAAAAAAAAAAAAAGAAACCATTGAAAGAAATTAATATATATGTTAACTGAGTTTAATATGGAACATATTACTGAAATATGCTCCAAATAAGAAATACTATTATTTAAACCTATTACATGAAACAACACCCACCTCTAATATGAAGGGATAGAAATCAAAAGTTTAAAAACATTTTATTTCAGTAAATATATAACATCAATAAAAAAGGTCACTTTTAAAAGTTGTTTATACTCTACTACTTTCACTAATAAATATGAATATATATATCAGCTCTTTTATAGAAAACACGATTAGTGCATTAATACAAAGAAAAAATGAAATTTAAATTCAATATATAGGCAAAACACTAGACATTTTCTCAAAAGAAAAAAAAAAAAAGTATGCATAAACACATATCAATACAATCATTCACTAAATCAAATTGTATAAACTAAAATAAAACCTTAATATATATATAATGAAAACCTTCAATGTATATGATAGAGAGTGAGTAATGGTGCAGCTTAAAGACGGATGAATCAGATGTGGCTATGCTGCACTATATAAGGTGTAACTGTCATCTAGATGATGTTAAAAAAAGGAGATAAGGGAATATTTTTTTTGTGGCAAAAAGACAGGTTGAAAATAAAGAATTGCTAGGGAATCCTGGAGACACATCACCCCTAGTTTACCAAAGAAAAATATTACTTAGGTACCTCAGTAAAAATAATTATATTAATATTGTTTACTCCAGTTGTTTTGCTGGATACATCACTGCGTTCATTATTCTAACTAACGAATTTACTAGTTTTTGAAGCTATACATTCCTCTTTTTAGTCTTCTGTTACACAAGAACTTTTCTTTACAATTTTCTCTGAGAACCTAAAACTGTAATTGGTTTGAATAGATGTTGGTCAAGAGTTAAAACAGTTTTCAGTGATGTATTTTATAACTTTAATTTAAGTTTAGAGAGGATACAGCTCAGTAAGTGATATCTGCTATATTTTAAGGCTCTAGATAACAGCTATAAAAGTTTTGACTGACTCAACATATATTTTAGTTTGATTTGAAATGTTTTTCTACATGTAAATTTTAAAAATAATCAAATGTATTTATTTTTTTCAGAAATTTTTGTTATAAAATATTGCATCAATATTATTCATTTAGTAATTTCTCATTAGCATACAATTACAAGTAGGCTTTCATAATTCATATTGTGGTCTGCCTTGACAAGATTTAGAATGAATTTAATATTTTATTTCTTAATATGCTTGATAGACTATTTTAATGTCATTTTTTTCTCTTTTTTTTTTATTCTAGAAATTACATACTGATAGTACAAGTATGAACATTTTACAATATCTTTAAATAAATACATAAATATACATACATACACACACACATATATATATATACATTATTTATCTAATGAAATTTTCTTTTTCATTTGAAAAAGAAAATTCCAGTAGATAAAACTCCACTAAATATGTATTCTAAGTGGTGTCTAGTTGTAACCATACTGCTTTTTGTTATTCCAACTTGGCAGAGCTCCATAACTTTTATTTAAGTCAGCCATCATCACAGAATATTTCTTTTGCTGCCAAGAAAATGTAATCAGAGATAACCAATAAATAAAAAATTGAACATTAATATATTTAGAGATTGATGAGCCATTTAACATGTATATATAATACAAATTACTTTCCATCAATTCACAAAATATAAAAATTTTCTACTCATAAGAAATTTTTGTATTAGTTTATTTTAAATTTGCTCAAAAAAATTCCTTTGGTTGAAGACCCAACAGATTCATCTAACATTATATTAGTTTTGTTGTGCCTTATTTACTTTAAACTAATTTTATTAAAAAAAGAAAAATAATTAAATATTAGCCATTTTCGTAGTACAATTTTATTACACTAATCTTAGAAATAAGCCATAAATAGGGAAACCTTTAGATTACAGGAGAGAATATAAAAAAGATTTTTTAAATTAAAATTATTGAAGTAATAAATGTTTATATGCTAAAAAAATGAAATACAAATATTGGAAGAATATTCATTTACTTAATGAAAAGTTATAAAATAACATGATATAGGATTATTTGAGAAGTGGGAGAAAATCCATGATCAGGATTATTTGCTCAATTTTTTTTAAAAAAATAAAAAAGATTTCAAAAGAAAATCAGGAGATAAGAAGAAAAATTATACTAAAAATTTCCATGAAAAATTTTTACACACATCTAACAAAAAAGCCTTAATGAGCATTGTCTTGGATTAATATTTCTTCTTTGACAATTTTGGTAATTCCTTCATTGTTATTAAGTTAAATATATTAGACTTTATCAGCATTTCAATAAATAATCAATAGAATACAATCAGAATACTGCTTTATTTTACTAAATATTTATCTAGTAAAATATGAGTTTAACATTGCTCTGAAGATATAAATCATGTTAAAAATTGCTTTGATATATGCACAACACATTTTTGATATTCTTTATATACACTGAGAGGCCGAAGTAAAACTGGCATGGAAGTCTTTTTGAAATTTCATGAAAGCTTAATGATCTTTGTAGATTGGGAATAAGTAACATGCACAGGTATCTATGGTGGCCACACTTTTGGCATCTTCTGTAAAAGGCATATATATTCATTAACAAAGATAATTCCAATGTTGGAATGTTCCAGGCTATTTTCATTTTGGCTGTCTTATAGATACATACATAACAAATATCAACCTTAACATCAGTTAAGAAAATATTACATACATTTCTAAAAAATACTTTTTTAAAAAAATGATTTATCTCTAAATACTTAATCAATACTCATTTACAAAGAGTTCTTTCAACTTTACAATTCAAAAATTAATTTTAACAGGTACAGATTCAAAACTTATATTTTTCACACTTAACTGCAAACAGAATATTGAACATACTTTGTTATTCATTGGGGAACAATGCCTCTGTTTTCTATACTTCTAGAAATTAAAACTTGTTTTCAAAATTATTAAATAAATATTAAAATGAAAAGGCTGAAATTAAACATTTTCTTTTCTCTACAGTACACCAACTTCTTTTAATTGCCCCAACTAACACTTAAAAGAATAAAAACATCACTTACACAAATAATAAAAACGTTATTTACACAAATAATAAATTACATAAGTTAAATTAAAACTACTAATTAAAATTAAATATTTAGTCACATTTTTGGGTAATTCAACAACACTATTTGAATTTCCTTCAATCTAAATTCACAAATTTAAAAATAACTTACAGACAAGATACTGCAAACGAGGACTGAACTCGCAAATTGATCAGCATAAGAAACTTTAAAAAATCACATTTTGAAAAACAACCAAAAATTGTATTTCATGTCCAAATGCTTCATTATTGACAATAGAAATTGAATTGATTAAGCATTTTACAGCACTGCAGTGTACTTTAATCCAATATCAGAAACAGAAAATGACTGCATAATAAACGAAAGTGTTTGGAAATAGTACTTAGAAACCAAAAAAATCTGATAAAATTGCGATTACTAAATGAAATATTTTTGTTTATTCAATAACTCGTGAATTCTGGAATCCATAATTATTGGTACATTTTCTGCGACAACCGATATTTAAGGTTATATTTTCATTGTTCTAAGCGTTTTCATTTTCAAATACACAATCTGTGTTTTTGTTACCCAAGTCCACCCATTCAATAAGACAAGAAACAGCACATAAATAAAGTTTTATATATAATCTATACATGAAGATAGACTATGTCTGTATTGAGTTTTGTACATAACATTATTTTAGATAAATGTAAAAAGAAAAAAAAGCAAGTTTCGAATTAATGCTACTTACTCGTAGTCTTGATTCCAGTAAAACTTGGCTGCGAAGTTTGCTTACTACTCTCAGCAATCGACGTCGTCCTTGGTCTGCCACTCATTTTAGATCACAATTTAACTATAAGTCCATTAATATATGCTTACGTAGACTTACATGCATAGTAAAATCTTTCTTCTAAGGATTAGCACGATAATTTTATAACATCACGATTACTAAGCCTAGTTAATGAAATACTGGCTGCTCATATTCATACAACGAAAAAGATGAGAATAACAAGTTTTAGGAATAATTTTTGAACTAAAAAATAAAAATTAATTCGTTACGGAATCGAAAATTTTAAATACGTTATTGCATTAGTAAATTTTGCACATATTATGACAACTGAGTTAGTCAATTAACGCTCACTTCTCTCATACAATTTGCCATACTAAGAAAATGTTGCCAATAATTTTATCACAATTCCTGTCTACTAAAATCACATAAAGAAAAAAGTTAGATAACGGTGCATGCAGTTTTTCCAAGGCTATTAGGAGCAAATTTTTGTCTAGCATATCCTTCATATTTCTCTAAAAACAAAATTTTCAGCCTTGAATATTTCTGGTTCAAGCTAGTTTTTTAAATAAAAATATTTAAAAGATATCTGTTACATTGCATTATATCCGGTTAATCAGAACGTATATTTTTACCAAAAATATTTTTAACCAGTGTTCCGAAAATATTGGAGAAAAATATGAATTATATATAGTGGCTCCCAAAATTATCTCATTTTTTTTTTCTTGAAGGCCTAAAATATTATTCTTAAATCACTCATTTCATCTTAACATTCACAGAATCGATAAAATGCATATAATGAAACGCAATGGTTAAAAAAAACAAAAATGGAGGAATCGTTAGGTGTCGTCCTCGTCACTTAACCGAGGTTCAAAATTACAAGATCTGTCCATAATAGACCTCGCGTTGTATCTAATGCGACATTAATAAAACCAATCCAAGGAATCGTTAATATTTTTATTCGCATAATGTTTCGTTAAAGTTACATATTTCTATTCATTTTTTCTATTTCCAAAATTGAGTATACGTCTAGTAAAATTCCCTACGAAGTTTTTTTTAAAAAAAAATAAATAAAATTTTATTGCATATCCTTTTAAACTAAGAACTCTTTCCAAACAATGTGCAATAATATGAAAGAGTCTGTGTTGGTCAGTTGGTTATTTTATACCACTTTTCTTGTAATATTATTTGTAAGTGTTATTTGCTCCTTTTGAATATATTTTACAAATAAGACCACTAGTTTTCAATCACAATGTGACCAAAAAATGGAAGTGATGCATCGAATGCCATTTTACAATAGTAGAACAATCAAAACAAAACAATTTTAACTGAATGTACTGAGTTCAGTATCTTGTTGCAATATAAAATGCGATCCTAGACATAATTTTTGAGGATTTAGCATTAAATTATTCTTCAGTATAATCAAGTATTTAATTTATCCATCACTCCGCCAATAAAAATTGATCTTCCCACTCCTTTTGCAGACATACAACCCCATACTAGAACCAAACTTCCACTCAATAAGGTTTGGCCGCTGGACAATAAGAATGGAAATTTGAGAAAGAGGTCTAGAATTAAGCTTCCCCTAAACAAACAATAGAACATCACATCAGAAACTAATGGATTTGTTTTCATTAAAAAATTACATTATTTCTGAAATATTGAGGCTTCTAAATACGATTTTTAATAAATTTGATCCTTTTTTCTCCATTTGCTTTGGAAATGAAGAGCTTTCTTCTAGCTACATGACCATTGTAATTTTTTTCTCGATGAATTTTTTGAAATTATTTCTGAAAAAATCCACCTTTCTTTTGCTATAGAAGCAGATGAGACAATTTTTACAACAATACCACAAGAGTTTTTCTTGGTTCTTGAACGATGCTTCTTTCCGTTGTCGAAGTGAGGATTCTTTTTCTCCCTCTTCCGGATTTATTTGTAATTGGCCAAAACTTTTTATTCGCCTTCCTGACTGCGTTGAATCCCTATCCTTGTGACGAAGATATTTATCTTCATCAGACATTTAGAAAACAATTTTTCCAAATTTCGATATTAGTTTCAATTCTGCAATTCATTTTCAAATCTAAAATATATTTTCACATAGAAATCAAATATTAGTACGTTATAAAAGTAAAACTGTTATACCGATTTAAAAAAAAAAAAAACATTGGTAGCAAAATTGAAATCTTTATAGGTTGTGCCTTCAATTTTGTGAGTCTAAAATTTAGAGTTTTTAACTAACTAATTTTGTTAATTAAAAAATATCGATCCTTCATTTTTGTATTTGTGTCATATGTTGTGTATTAAACTTAAATGAGTATTTAACCCTTTCGGGACGACACGCCTTTGCTTAGGAAGTTCCCAAAGGATGGAGAGGAATCGAAAGGAACTGTCTTACGGGACAGGGTTTTTGCTTCACTTTAGGGTGTGGGAGAAATCCCACACACAAAAAAGTTTTCGTTCTAATGTTATAATTTTTGGTAACATTTAGATTATTTCTTAAGCTATTATAGGTTTTAAAATAAGCATTTTTAATACTCTTTTTTTCCTTAATTTACAGAAAAATGTACAAAAAAAGTGCTTACTTTGAGAAATAATTTTCAGAAACGCTAATGAAATTATTATTCTTAAGCTTTATCGACAAAATACATCGATAACCTTTAAAATTAATTAAAAAAAATTACAGAAAAGACTGTTTGCAAGAAGTATAATACTTAAAGTGAGGAGCGAGTGTGGTAATTCTTGAGGCGCGGGAGAAACGCTAAGTCCTGTATTGTCAGCCTCTGACAAAATGTCCGCATCAGAATCACTAGAAATATTGCTTTCAAATCTTCTAGAAAATTAATTCCCCTCTCATCCTTAATTAGCTCGTAGGCCATGCGAGTATATTCTTCTGATCAACAACGCTTTCTAGCAATTGTGAACAGGAGTCAAGGCTTCTTGAAATAAAAAGGAATGTGAACGAAATACATCCAAAACCAACGCATCTATAGGTGATTGCTATATAAATATGTGTTGCTTTAATTATTATCAGACGATTTAGAACTATATTGATTTATTTACACGATATTATATTTACAAGTGCAATTGTATTACTAGCACTAATGGTGGACAGAAAAAGAATACAGAATAATTATATTTTTGTAGTAAACATAACACAAAACACAAGTTGAGTAGTATCTGTCCTTGCTCTGTTCAAGCGATTAAATATCACCACACATCCAACACAACAGTACTGAAGGTAAAACTCCAAAAAGAAAGATAAAATTACGTAGCAAAAACCAATAAAAAAAAACATTTGGAGAAGAACCAGAAAGGTGAATGAACATCACGTGGAAAATTTAGAGGGTCTAGCTCTGTTAATTTTCATTGCGGTTTCCCTCCACCCCCACAACAGCTCATGAGCAAAATACTGAATTAAGACATATTGAGAACAAACTGAAGGTCAAGATCTTAAAATTATATTCACTTCAAAAGTAAGGGACACAGGACGTCATCTAGAGATTTTTAGAAAAACACTCCACCTTAAAATACCAATACACATTGTCTGGCCCTTGAGTTCATTCACTCTTGATGCGTATTTGGTACGCCCATCCCGAAAGGGTTAATAACACCTTTCAGAAAGAAAGTGCTCAATTTCGGGAGCCACTGTAAATAATTTATATTTGACCTTATGTTAATAAATTTTCATAAAATATGGTATATGAACACAAATCACAGCTGTTAAACATAAAAGCTTAATCAGATAGAATTTTTAAAACAGTAGAAATTATAGTAACAGAAGGAAACAAAACTAGTCAGCAAGAAAATGTACAGATGCAACAAAGAAAACTTAATTATTTGAAGTTATAATCATATGATTAGGTTTAGTGTATTTAAAAATAATTTGAAATGTTTCAGTATTTTTATATTTAAAAATTATTTTAAAACTATTATTACTTTTAAAAACTAATTTGTTCAGGTAAAATTATTAAGATTTCGGCTATTTAAAATAAATTATAGTAAATTT
This sequence comes from Nephila pilipes, assembly GCA_019974015.1. Taxonomy (NCBI): domain Eukaryota; kingdom Metazoa; phylum Arthropoda; class Arachnida; order Araneae; family Nephilidae; genus Nephila; species Nephila pilipes. The sequence continues at coordinate 116,208 of BMAW01038561.1, read as the reverse complement.
TTCAAACTTATAATACACATGATATATTAAATTCAATTTGTAATCTTAGATTGTCTTGACTAATGAAGAACTGTATCAATTTTAAAATACTACAGAACTTTATACACTATTTTTTTTTTTTTTTATAAATTTACCAAATAGAGATAAATTTAGTCTGAATTTAATCAAGTTCACGTAGTTTATGGGTTTAATCATGAAACGAAAATGTTTACCTGATTTGTCCAAAAGATTGGCGTTATGTGAATGGGCAATTTCTCGTCTTGCAGAGTTTGCATGACCGAAGGCGGCCGAAAAGAGAAAGTGCCTCTTTCATTAAAACGCAGGCTCAGAACAGGGCTTTATAATATAATAATATAATAACAATATAATACACTAATAATATAATATAATAATAATATGATATAATAATATAATATTAATAATTAATATAAAATAATGATTAAAAATAAATAAATAAATAAAAATATAATAACGAATAAAAATGTAATTATCAATAAAATAATAAATCTTATAATAAAAAATAAATTAAATAAAAGAATATTAGTTTTTAAACTGTTCTAAGTTGGTGTCACACTGGTGAGTCCGTCGGCCACACAGCTAAAACCCACAATAGCCTGCACATATCTGTAACAGTCGGAAGGTAATGCGGTCAGTATCCAGAGCCGGCTCTAGGCGGCAGGTAAGGTAGGCGACAGCCTGCGGTGGCAAAATTTAGGAACAGCAAAAACGTCTGAATTAGAATACAAAAAAAATATTAAACACAACTCTGAAAAATATATTTAAATTACTAAAATTTGAAAAATAAATGAGTTGTAAAATCAAATACATCAATTGACTGACTTCGGGATCATCCGACATTTTGAGATGCACTACAGATTGCTTTTAACAAGCTTATTAAAATCTGAGAGGAATAGACAGGTTTCTAAATATTTCTTGAAGAAATAAAAATTCTTTCAGATGCCCTTTATTGTATTCGAATTGATCAAATAATAAAGATGTGAGAATTCAAGTCGAATTTCCATAGGATTAACATTACGTCCACGAAATCAAAATGGCGGGTAGACGGGAACCTTAAGGAGTTAAGTGAGAAAAGCACGTGCTTGACGCAACAAGGGAAATGAGACTACCCAGAAATTTTACGCATGTTCAAATTTACCATGGTCCATACAATGCAAAACTCCTAATGGTCGTATTTATTGGAAAAATTCAGGGCCGGATCGTCATTCTTTTTACTCATTTCCGGCAACGCATTCTTCTTAGCTTACTTGAATTAGGAAACATGCACGAGAGAAATATTTAAGCAAAGCTTCAGACTCAACAAAAGCAATGAGATCCACATTTGTGTTTTATGTCGAATGAAAAATAGGGGAAAGAGTTACTCGTGAGAGCGTATAGTGGAATCGTGTGGATTTCTGCCTCCCTGTGTTCACCTTAAATTTGCCACACCCATAGAAATAAATAATTCGAATTAAAAACCAACGTTTTTAAAAACAACGTTTTTATATGGCGGCAAAGTTTATTAAAAAAAATTATTGAAATATTAGTTAAAACTGGATGCAAATATCTAAATATTGCATTGTTAGGCAAGTAAGAACAGTTCCCAAAATTTCAGAGCTCTAGCTTGCTGGGAAGTTGGTTAAATTAACGATAGAAAACTTGATGACACAGTGATACACACACAGACAGATACACACAAAGTGAAATACATAAAAACGTTAAAACTAACTAAAATTAATTAATTCATCCGGTAAATTAAATGAATGGAATGCATTTTTACCCAACCACCCTTGGCGACAAGAATTACTTAGCGATATTTTGCTAAATGTGGCTACCCTGTTCCGTTTTACGGACTTAAGTTAAACAAAAAATAAAATAATAATAATAATAAATAAAAACCAGCCAAGTTTGGAGCAAATTTTTGAAATCGCGCCAAGTGATTGGGCTAAACTGCATTATTAAAGAAAATATTAATTAAAACTTATCGCAAACGTCTAAATATTGCATTGTTAGGCGAGTACGAACGATTCCCAAAATTTCAAAGCTCTAGCTTGATGGGAAGTTGGTTAAATTAACGATCGAAAATTTGATGACACACACACACACACACTCACACACACACACACACACACCAAGTGAAATTCAGAAAAACGTTGTAAAATATTAATAATACCATGAAAACATTGAGAGAGCATAAAAGTAAGTAACATATAGTTTACTACGTTAGAACGAATAAATAACATTCTGTGTGGAGAAAACTGCTAAGCCATTGAAAAGTTTAAGAGCATTCCCGGTCATTAAAAAAAAGCTGACTAATATCCATAGATGGCGCTGAGTATTCCAAGATTTTTGGCATGTTGGCAATTCTAAAATTTAATCTTATTAATAGATTAAAGATATTTTTTACTTTTAATTTTTAATAATTAATAATCAAGCATTGCTCGTTTTTTTTTTCCATGGCAACTAAACATTTGCAATATTTTTAATTTTAAATCCTAAGCAAAATCATAAATTCCCGCAGAGTTACAGACCAATTAGTCTGCTCTGCAACACTGCTAAAGTCTTTGAAAGAATCCTACTAGTCAGGATTAAAAACCACATTTCAGTCACAAACTGTCTCCCCACGGAGCAATGCGGTTTTAGGGAGGGTCACTCAACAACACATCAACTCATAAGGGTCACCAACATCATCAACGAAGGGTTCGTCCTAAAACGCCATACCATCGGGGTCTTCTTAGATGTTAGAAGAACCTTTGATAAAATGTGGCATGACGGACTTATTTTTAAATTAATCAAGCTAAATTTTCCAAACTACGTTATCAAAATCATCTACCACTTTTTAAAAAATAGAACTTTTAGTGTCAGGGTCAACAAGCAACACTCTACCCTGGGCAGGATTCATGCGGGCACCCCACAAGGAGGTGTCCTCTCGCCTCATTTGTACAATTTGTACACGCATGACTTCCCGCACCACCCCAGTGTTAGCACATGCCTTTTTTTCTGCGGTGTTAGCCCAAGGCTACAACAACAAACTAACACTAAAAACTATGCAAAATTACCTACACACCCTCGAGGAATGGCTTACTCACTGGAGAATAGCAATAAGTGTCGAAAAATCTTAGGCAATATTGTTTCACAAAGGCAGACAACCCCCCCCACAACCTTAATCTCTTCGACGAAGAACTCAGTTGGGTATTGGTGGTTAAATATCTGGGTCTACACCTTGATCAAAAATTAACTTACTCCAAACATATTAAACATCTAAAAGATAAATTCTGGAATAAAATACATCTCTGCATCTCTTGAATTGGACGACACTCATCACTTTCTCTCAAAAACAAAGTTTTACTCAACAAGCAGATTTTGCACCCAGTTATCACCTACGCCTCCCCAGTGTGGGGGGCTGCAGCCCCGACCCATCTGAAACATATTCAAACCCTACAAAACAAAATTCTTCGAATTATGACAAATGCTCCATGGTACATCAGGAACTCTGTCATCCACAATGACCTGAAAATAGAAAAAATTGAGAATTTCATCACTAAACTTTCTCGAAATATCTTTCTAACTATTGAAAATCACCAAAATTTCTTGATCAGAGCACAAACAATATTTACTGAAGTAAACCTAAAACAAAATTTCGCCTACAAAACTACGAAATGGTTTTAACCTCTCAAACCGCCTTATATTCATTTTATCAATAAGTGCTAAATCTTTACTGACAAAAGTTCGCTGTTAGCCGATAAAGCATCACTTATCCCACCCCCACACCTGTGGAGGTTGTGGAAATGGTTGCAGATTTACTGTAAACATTTTAGCCTACTAAGCCCCCATAGCTTAGAGTCAACTATCTTAATTTCTAATTTACTTACCCCCCCCTTTTTTTTTCTTTTTTAATTTTTACTTCTTTAATTAAAATTCTTAAATCTCTAACTGTTCTTGTTAAATTTTTACCATATGATACACTGAGCAGAAGCGGCAATCTCGCTGGCGCTCGATTGCTATCTAATTTTAGTTAGTAGTAGTTTAATTTTAAACTCCTGGGAAAGTTAAACAACAATGTTTAGTCTCATCCATAATTTAGTACCATAGGTGGGTATTAAAGCCCGTGAGGGTTATGCACCCCAATATTTATATTCTTCCGCTTGTGAGTTGTACAGTTGAAAGGGCCTTAGATTTATTGCCCTTGAGTTATCTATCTACTCTTTTTTTTGGTGGGGGGGAGGAAGGGATGTGTGCGTAAGAATCTAAAGTTTCTTTTCTCTTAGTATTATAAGCGCTTAAGATTAAGTATGAAAACTTTATTTATTTTATAAGGAAAAATAATAATAGCAAAAAATAACAAGAAATAAATAATAGAGGAAAAATTATAGTGAATAAAAATGCAAAACAATAAAAAGAATGAGGAGAGTTGCCAGGCATTTATCAGATATAGCACTCTGAAATGTTGCCATATATTATTTTCGAAGATGTTCCAATTTAATTTATAAAAGCAATCAATATAATGTTTATTATTTAACAGCTTACATAAATACATTTAATTAGTATAAATGTTGTAGAACAAAATTTGAATATTATTTTATTATGTCAAAACTAAACTAAATGTATACTTAAATTTTATTTCTACTAAATAGACATATTGCGATTGAACTATGTATTCTATTAATCATAATTGTTCCTCGAAATAAAACTTACTTAAACCTTATGGGTAACTCCTCATTTTTGCAGAAATTCAAGCTGAAATGAAGTATAAGTAATTGGGGAAAAATTGTGGATCTTTTTCAGTCATATTTATTTATAAAAAAAACTCTCTCTCTCTCTCCCCCCCCTACAAAAATTGTTCAATATAAATTTTTATAGTTCGCTTCTTTTCGTTTTATTGCCTTTGGGAAATATATATTATTACCATAATATATTTATATAAAAAAAAACGGATAGTAAGGGGAAGCTTTCATTTATTTCAAGTTTGAAACTTTTATCTTTTGCTTTGTCTTTAACTTTTCAGGTTTCTTTTTATATTAAAATATAAAAATATTTCTTTCCATATGCTACGAAGAGCACTTTCTGATCAAGATTACAGTACCAGAGAAAACTCGTTTGGAATTTTAAACAAATACTTTTTTTTATTGATGCCAGTTTTCAAAGAATAAGAAAATATTATTGATATAAATAAGAAATTAATAATTTTTTTTCATTAAATACTTTGATTGATTTTGTGCTTATTAACGTCGAACGTAGGAGCAACACGAGGGCTTTGAGCGACGGATTTTAAACCTCTGTCAAATGACGTGGATGACACTGAGCTGTCATCTTCCTCTCCAAATTTCTACACCAAGCCAATGGAAGAATTTGGAACTTAAACAGATTTAATGTGCATCATCTCCGCTACACGGTGGGTCTTTAGTGGCATCTGGACTCGAACCCACGATTCGATGGAAATAACGCCGACTGAGAGCTCGTGATCATAACTCGGTGTTCGACATTAAAGTGGCAGTTGGAACAGTAATAGATGACATGGAAATATTCTTGTATAATTGGAGTTGATTTAATGCAACAGACTAGGATCTCACTGAATTTTGATGAAGGAAATTGCATCATGCACGATGTGGTTATAAATTGAAACAACGAAGAAGAAGAAGAAAAAAAAAAACAAGCAAAAAAATCGATGAGTTAAAAGATAATAAAAATATTAGTCTAAAATCTGGAATTGAAGTGGAAAGAAACAAGACGCTAAAGTTACAAAAACCTTTTTCAATAAATTCGTAATGTCCAAAATCACTCACTAGAGCTAATTCTTCGCTTTCTTCTACTTTTGAGAAGCCAAAAGTTGGTTCTGACTACTTGAATTCAGATCAAAAGAAGCGTTCGAATTCACAAAACAGCTGATCAGAGCACTGCAAAAATGCAACGAAAATCCGTAGAACTGATCACGACGCATTATCTAACCAACAAAATACTAATAATAATAAAATAAAAATAATAAAAGTGATTCGAGCGCTAAGAATAAGTGAAAAACCCCACGCTTTAGGGATAATGGCCCTTGTTGCCCTACATCCCTTCTTCATTCATTCAATCAATCAATCAATCAAACCCCACGCTTTTCGCAGTCGAAAGACAGAGAACCAGCGAAAGAACTTCAACTTCGTGCTTTCTATGATCACGATTCGTTTTGCCAAAAATTACTGTCTTAAGTAATTTTGGAAATACAATCATTATCTCATAAACATCATTATATTTTGTGCAGTTTTTTTAAGTTGTCATTTTATTAATCATAGAATGACTTATGTAAGCAAATGTTAGTTGAACACATGATCCTTGATTGAATCCCTAGTATGCAAAAATCGTTTATTCCCCGCATACGGTGCAAGCAAAACGCCTCTCAAGCGAAGAATTAACATAGCGTGAATGTCTCTTGATCAATCCTGTCACCCTACAGAGGGAAATTAATTTTGGAGCTTTTGGCGGAAAAGGTTGCAATAGGTTACTTTCAAACTATAAAACCGTTAAATGAATGATTGGGTTTCCTTTTCGCTGACGATATTTTCAACGATTACTTCACACATTGGGGGAGCAACCATAGCGATTCAGACCAAATCTGTTGGATATTGCTCGTCTTAGTTACTTTTTGACTGTTGAATAGTTACGTTTCTATTTTTACAGAATTTTTTTTTCCGATTCTGTTTTTTTTTTTTTTTTTTTTTTTTTTTTTTATCTCTTAGAATGCCTCTTAAAAATATTCTTAATAAAAACAGACCGCGTTAACATCCTGATTTTTCATCAGGCTTCAAAACAACATGTTATCGTATTAAGAAAAATAATTTTTTACGTGTGTTGTATTTTTTTACCAAATTATTTTTGTTAATCTTTTTGAGAAAAGAAGTATCTAACAAGTCTTTTTGCTTCTATAATTTAATTGCTAATTGTTAAATAATATATTTTGTTCAAATTTAATTTAACATTTCTTTAATTTTATACATGCGCAACATACTTCTATGAGAACTATGAAAAGTACGTGAGTGTGAAATATATTTGTTCTGGAGCTAAGGATTTCGTTTTTTTAAAAAAATATTCCTTTGAGAATAATTTCAATTAGTAGAATTCGAGTTATTCTTGGAATTATTTAGTTTACTTACCATTTTGAATTGTACTAAATTAAAGAAGTATAAGTTTTTTGACAGTAAAATTTTAAAAAATGGAAAAACTTGTGAGTGAGAACAATGTCCTTTTTTTTTTTTAAATTTAGTTCCTGTCAATTCATTCTTTTAATTGAGAATTTTTTTTCAAGCAATAATTTTGGAAGAAAAGATTTCTGAGACACATAGTTGTTTATGATAAACGCACAATCTACAATACAAGTAAACTTACAAGTTAAGATGAGTTCTCATTAAAATTTTAATATTCTATCAACTAAGAAAACGACAAACTTGTTAAAATCAAAAATTGGGTGAAACAAAGCATAGCATTACTTTCATGTATAATTTTCTCAAAAATAATACATACTAATGGTTTCTTTTCCCGACTTAAGTAATAATTGTTTGTAAAATAGCGGATTATTTTTGATTTTGTGCAATAAAGGTATGTTAATAACATATCTTTAAAATGTAATACATTTTGTTGTAAAGATTTTATTTTAAAGATATAGCTTTCTGGAATTAAAATTCCAACTACAAAACAAGTTTATCTGGCTTCAGGAATTATTCTGTTTGTCAAATTATTATTTTATTATTTGATTAAATTGCAAATAATATTATCATTATTTCATAAATATCTTTTTACAGAAATTTTTCATTATATTTTTATTTTATTATTCAGAGCGACTTAGCAATATGTAATCAAATGTTGGTTGAACACAAGATCCTTGATTAAATCCCTAAGTATACAAAAATCGTTTTTTCCTCGAACAGGGTGTAAGCAGAACGCTGCGAAAATTTAGAATTGACCTAGCAAGAGGCAACGAATCGTTTGAAGCTTTAGGGGGGGGGGCGTAATAGGATACTTTTTCAAGTTTTAAAACCAGTAAAAAAAAAAGGGGGGGGAGTGGGTTTCCTCACCCCTGACGATTTTTTCACTAGTAACTTTACGATGGAGTAGCGTGCAACAACCCAAGCGTTTCAAACCAAAACAGTTGGATATTACTCGTCTTCTTTTTGAATGATGAATAAATACATTTCTTGTACACATTACACAGCATAAAAGGTGTATTCTTTATATTTAATGTAAAAAGACACTTTCTCTTGAATTGTAAAAGACACTTTCTCTTGAATTGTAAAAGACACTGATTAATATATTACATAGATTAATTATTGATTAATTTAATTAAAATTTTACGCGATTTGTTTTCGTACACCAGTTACATAAAAGTAAATTATATGAAGTCCCCTCTCCCTCCCTGTTACGGAATGAATCATTTATGGTCATATGTAATATTTGTTAGAGTAATCATTTGCAATAAATCTATAATTGTACAACTTATGTCTGAAATTATAAATGTAAGACACTGTGATGAAATGTTTAAGCAAAAACAATGGAATGCGATGTAATGGTACTTAATGGTGCAAGAGCCAGATGTGGCTATGCTGCTCCAAATAAGATGTAATTGTGGTCCAAAAATTTGAAAAATGAAAAATAGGTAAAAATTGATTGATAAGATGGAGGGTTAAAAATAGAAAAGAATCTCTGGGGAATCCAGGAGGTGCGTCACCCGTATTCATCGAAGACGGTAAAATCCAAGGGAAATAAAAAGAGTTTAAGGATGTCTTGTTTTTGTCTAAAAAAAGCAAGTTTTTGAAGTGACAAAGAAAAAAAAAATATAACAAGTGTTGCAGTAGACAAAAAAAAAAAAAAAAAAAACCCACCTAGGAATCATAGGTATATTTTATTTTTCTGTGATTATCAGCTTATAACATCGATGATTGGGCTTCCAAGTGGTTATATTTTTAACGAATGTGGAAAGCGCATTTCCACAGGATTTAGTTCAGTTTCCTTTATGTAAAATATATAATAATTTTGAAGAGATTATGAGAAGATGAAATTGAAATGCAAACATATTAATTGGTCTATATAATCTTTTGATAATATATTTCTTTACTAAAAATTTAAAAATATAATGTATACTTATAATTACATTTATGACAGAAATTACACATATTGCAAATATAATGTGTATATTTAATTGCTTATTTACAAGTTCAAATGATGTTGATCTCAAAAGATGGAAATTTACTTCCAGTTTTTTT